>APFE030308893.1:120228-172872 GCA_000404065.3 Pinus taeda
CCACTAAGACCAATCTTTGGCCTATTGGACCTAAAGAAACAAATTATTTAGTTTGATTTAAGATTTTATTCCTATGCTCAAAAATCTTGGAGAGAAGCCTCCCGAGCTCACTATAATTTTGACGTCATAAAAGGCTAGGAAGATCAGTATTGTGACAGAGATTATGAAACTGAGATCTAATGTGGTTGTACGTGGGGCACTCTAAGAGGAAGTGGTTTTCTTCCTCGATGTTTCTATTCTCACAGAGATGGCAGATCCTTTCCATCCATGTTGTTTTAAGAACTGCCCAACAACCAGTTTCACTATGGACCTAATGAGAGTTTGTTCTAATCTTCGCTATATTAATTCTCTTCTTTGAGCTAGTTAAAACAGAGAGATACTTTTGATCTTCTAGGGTGGGGTTGATGATCTTCTTATAATAACTTAATTTTCTTTTAGCTGCTAAATCTTTTTCACACCACATTTTTCTTTGAACTAGAAGTAACAATATTTTTAATGTCATTAATATTTTGCAATGCATCATTCTCGTTGATCTCCCAATGGTTTAACCAGGCCCTCGTGTCTTTATACCACCCCCACTTGAGCCTTAGGTGGTTTTAGCTGGAATTTAGAGCTAGCTTAGGAAGTCTATGATCTCCTATGTTATTGAGTTTGTGCTTGTACAACAAAAGCCTAGTCATAACTAGGCTCTCAATAGGGGAAAGTCCTACTTCTATAAGTAGAATAGGATAGGGTGTATTGCTTTTAATTTTCAAGTTATACGTTATAAAATGCTTCTGTATTTGCTCTATCTTTCTCCACGATTCTCTAGAGATGTTACAACCCTAGACCTCACATCCATATAAGATAACAGGAGTGACTAAAGTTTTAAAGAGGAACTTCTTTTTATCCCACATTACAAGGTTTGTAGTTTTACAATTATTTTAAAGACCAAAATAAGCTTTCCACCCCCCATTAATCCTTTTCTCAATGTTATAGTTCCAGTTGAGCTTGTGATGAATATCAATTCCTAGGTACTTGTAAGAATACACTTCCTCCAAGTTATTATTGTCATACATAAAATTAGCGTAAGTGTCCTTCTTGGATTTGATAATCATAACTTTTGTTTTGTTGGTGTTAACAATCATACCCATGGTAGAGCAGAAATCCTTAAGAAGCATAAGTTGCTTATCAAGATCAGATGGGCACCTTGCGAGAAGAACAATATCATCAGCATAGAGAAGAAGGATGATGACTATCCCAACTGAGATCGTGCTAGCACATCTTGCTTCCTCTAAATAACCTTCAAGCTTGTCAATGTAAATGCCAAATAGGGTAGGGGAGAGGGGGAAACCTTGTTTAACTCCAATATTACATTTAATATCTTTCAACCACCCCTCATTTCTTCTTAGCTTGGCAATTACATTCTTGTATTATCTTATAGTGGTAGCTCTCAACTTGAAAGGAACCTTTAGCTCTTCTAATCTATTCCAAAGGTTGTTTCTAGGAACCATATCGAAAGTCTTTCTAAAGTCCACAAAGTAACAAAACAGATTGGATTTATCATTACGACATTCCTCCACAATGATCCTAAGCGTAACGAGGTGGTTTGTTGTTGAGTGATGCCTTCTAAAACCTGCTTGGCCTTTAGCCCACTTACCTTCACTTTCAAGCCATATGCTCAACTTCTTTTCCAAAATAATACCATATAATTTGGCTAAGAGAGGTTTGATCATAATTTTCCAATAATTAGAGAGGTTATTTGTATCCCCACTTTTAAAAATAGGGATAATGAGGCTCTCAGTCCATGGTTTAGGGAAACCTTGCTTGACTACTTGATTGAAAATCTTGTGGATGTGGGGGATGAGGACAGGACTTCCAATTTTTAAGATTTCTGCCTGGTAACCTTCAATGTCCTTAGCTTTCCCATTTGCCAGGCGATTAATCCCAAAATCAATGTCTTCCAATGAGAAAAATTCTTTCGTTGTGAGCAGGGTTTCAAAGTTATCCATGACATTTGGAGATTCATAAAACTTTTTAAGATAGGAATTCCAATCCTGTAAAGCAATTTTGTTATTATCTTTAGTTTTCCTAGTCAAAATATGCCTCCAAAATTTCTTAGGAGCTACCTTAGAGATTTGTAAGAGATTCTCTTGTCTTTTACAAATGTAATGCCTCTTTTTCCTTCTAGTTAGGGCTTTGTATATTTTTTTCTTGCCCATTTTAAGAGATTCATGAACAACTTCCTTAATTTCTGTCCTCACACTTTCACAATCTTTGGCATACCATGGGTTGGTTTTGTTATTTATTTTATTATTTGAAACTTCAATTGAGAACTTGTTAATAGAATATGAGAGGGTTGTAGTAAAATTGTGATAGAGGTCTTCTATGTTGTCTATCCTAGATAAAGGAAGCAAATTAGTTTTTAATTTATTTAGAAAGAGATCATTTTTATTTCTATCAAATATTAAGTTCTTTTGACTATAAGGATTATTTTCTATGGGATCTCTATGCATGACAAAATTGAGAGTTATGAGTAAAGGCCTATGATCAGATTCAGACTTGTGGTCGTTTAAGATGTCAAAATTTATTATTTCGTTGTATAAAGGGGGATCAGAAATATCATAGTCTACCACGTTACTACCAAGCCCATGGATGTAGGTCATCTGGCTAGAATTGGGCCACTTCTTTAGACCGTTGCAAATTATGAGATCCCAAGCACTACAGAGCTTGACTAGCTTCGACTCAAACAAATTCTCCTCGAGGTCTTTAGATCTCCTTTTGTACCTATTAGCCAGAGTAGAGTCTTTGTCTAGCCAAAGAGGATTAGGGTTGGAATGATTGCTTAGAATAATAGCTTGGTTGCTTGAAGTTCGAGCATTAAAGTCACCTATTAAAAGGATATTACCTTCATTCCTTAGGTTAGAAATATCATTCTCTAAACCATTGTAAGGACTACTTTTATCTAGATTCTTCTTCTTATAGGAGTTAGAATGGATGGGGGAAAATAGCTTATTTCTATGTAGGTATTTTTATTATTAATGTCAGTGATCTCTATCCAACTATATTGGTTGTAAGGGTCATTTTTATAAATCCTAGCATTGGGGGAGATGTTCTTCTTAATGTAACAAGCTATTCCCCCAATGCCTCTATGGGAGGATCGATTGTTCCAAGTAGACCATAGCATAAAGCCATCTATCTTAGGGACCTTAGATTCTTCGTGCTCCCAAGTTTCAACAAGAAAAATAATATCAACATCATTTGAAATCCAACTTAGCTTGGGGCCTTTGTTCCATGGAAAACCCCAGCAGTTCCAAGAAAGAATCTGGAGCATGTTGAATTGTTATTTATTACTATCTTTTTGGTTTCTATCTTGAATAAAGGCTTTTCTATTTCTAATTATTGCCCATTTTCCTTCCTTCCTAGCTTCTTTTACCTTTTGAACCTCCTTTCTTAATTCTACTTGATCTTCTAGAATGACATCTTCATTTATAAATATTCTCGTTCCTTTTAGACTTGAGTTTTTACTAAGTATGCCATACTTATGATCAGTAGAACTCACCTTTATTCGGATCAGTCTTCCTTTATTCTCAGTTAATTTCCCGAACCTTGTTGCTTCTGTGAGACACTTTGTTTCAATTTGTAATCTATTATGTAATTATGTCTGGGCTATGGCTAAAGTATCCTCATCTACCCCCTCTTTTAAACCAAAGATTATAAGGTTCAAGGCCCTTTTGTTACGTTCATGGTCTAATTCTATTAATTTTTTCATTTCATCTTTAATTGGTTTGATATCTAATTTATCTACCACATTATTTAGGGTGAGGCAGTTATTAACCTTTTCTTCTGGTTCTTTAATTGTGTCCTTCATTTTAAGACTCTCTAAAGTATCATCATCTCCTCGTTAGGATGTTTTGTTAGTATCTTGCTTTTGCATTTCTATTACCTACAACCTAGTCTCCAGTACCACCATTTTATTCTCCAATAGTTCTATTTTATTTTCTATTTGTTTTTGGATCATGTCTTCAAGAGATGCAAATTTATTTTCCAGCATGACTTCTAACTCTTTTTGTAGCTTGACTTCTCTTTCTTCTCTACATTTCTCTAAAGACTTTATATACTCATAAAGGCCTTGTAGAGTAACTGTGCTAGGTCTGCCTTTGGTAAGCTTTGGTAGTTGTGGTGAAATATTCATACTTGAAAATATATGAGAAAATATGTATTAGAAAAAAATAAGGAATGTGTGCACCTGATATCAGCAAACCTGACTACAGATCGCACTTGCCCCAGATTGGATTGACCGCAGATCCAAAGGTAAAAACACACGAGTTCCTAGTTGCAGCAAATGGCTTGTTATAAAAGTCCTCCACGCCTGGTGCTGAGAATTCTGTAAAGCTTCTGTGATTCAAATATAATCAACTCCATAGGGAACTTGTGATTTGTGACTAGATCTTTGGCGAGAGTGAGAAAATTCGGTTCTACATAGAAAGCATTACAATCTCATTTTTCCTTCATAAATTTCACCGCCTCTTTCCAAAATGAGTATCGATGTCCAAATCACAGAGATGTATGTCCAGATCGCAGAGAGGCCGTAGATCGCAACACCAAAATATTACCATACAACTTGTAGGTCGATGTCGAGATCGCAAAGATGTATGTCCAAATCGCAAAGAGGCTGTAGATCATATCGATGTCTAGATCGCAGAGATGTAAATAATTAGAGGCCGCAGATCCTAATTAGAGGTCGTAGATCCTATTTAAAATTATTAAAATAAAATTATTCCCTATTATCCGTATAATAGTTTTAATAATTTTAATTAATTAAAATTATTAAAATAAAATTATTCCTTACAGTCCATATAATAGTTTTAATATTTTAATCAATTAAAATTATTAAAATAAATTATAGAAACCCGATTCCAAAATAAACACTTGCAAACTTTGATGTGTAACCATTATTAAAAATATAATTAAAATTATTAAAATAAAATTGCGTAGTCTAACGAGACAGAGGAGTTACCTGGAAAGTTATGGAAATGTTGGTCATATTTAGAGAAAATATGGCAAGGATTTTGTAAATCCAAGTTATAGTTGTTAATCTTCAAAATTTTAGGTGTCTTAGACATTTTTGATGGTGTTGAATCCATTTCCACCATTAAAACACGATTCAAACACTGCCTCTACTAGATTTTTTTGAAATTGTTTTGCCCATATTCCAGCCACTTTTGATCATCCATCCGTCCAGGAAATTCATCCGCCTCATTAGACGACTCCAAATAAAATTATTAAAAACCTGATTCCAAAATAAACACACTTACAAATTTTGATATGTAACCATTGTTAAAAATATTTTACATTTAGAGGCTAAATCCCTGCCATCCATTTAATAATTTTAATAAAAGAATTTTAATAAAATTTAAATGCCTAAATAGATGTCATAAAATAATTTTAATAAAATTAATTTAACAAGCCTCAATATAACACATAGAGATAGACATATTAGGTAACTAGCATAACTACACACCTTGTAACTAGTGTTGGAGCCTTCGTTTAATTTTGAAAAGGTTTTGACCAATTTTGGCTGACCGAAGGATGAGAAGGAAACGGGTGGCAACAATGATTAGCTGGCAGAACAGGTAGTTACGGAAGAGTTGCATAAAGGTGGCAATGGAAGGCAAAGGCAACCGAGGGGGCGGGAAGGGGCAAGAGCATCCGAGCAGGAACTCACAGTCTAGGTAGCAGAAAATAATATAAAAGGAAAGGGCCAGAAAAGGAGGTTTATGAATGTTGACAAGGCTATGGGAGCAGGGAGGAGGACATCCAGCTATGGTAGATGAACAAAAAAGTGCAGGAGTCTGGTAGGCTTGGGCCTTGAAGCTGAACCGAACCTACAGATCTGAGCCCGGTATTCCTTGTAGTTGTTTGTGGTGAATGCTGAATTTATATTGTAATGTTTACTATTTTGTTAATACAAAGAACGACTAGACTCGTTATGAACTATGATGTGTATGGGCCCCTTCTGTGGGATGAATCACTAAATTTTTTGAATGTCCGATCAAATGCATGTAATTAGTAGTTCTAGTATTATCTCTATTATGTTGTTATCTCTGTTTTATGCACAATGAAGAAATATCTATGATAGAATGAAACCAATTAATGCTTCCTTGACTCCATGATGAACCTTTCTCCCTTTTGGTCGCGGCACACCTTAGGTGAGACTGCTTGCCGTTTTGGGTGAGGTGAAAATATCAGCGTTGTCCTAGACTATAATGTACCATTATTGGCTCTCTCCACCTAAACCCACGGTCTTTTCCCCCTGATGACTCTTTCGAGCCAACAAATTGTTCTGTTGTCGAGACCTGAAGCTACGAGAATTGGTTCAGACCATGGTGTCAAGGATATTGAAGAGAGAGATCGGGGATTGGTGAAATCATAAAGTGGATCAGTTTGTGGCAAAGCAGGCGACCTAGAGAAATCAACCGATTGGCAAAGTGAGTGAGAGGATTTTATATGCCGATGGCACCAATGATCAATACAAAAAAATTTGGTGTAAGTTCCTAGAAGACCTGTAAAATTGATTAAGAAGACTGAAGGGACTGAACCGGCCATTGGGATCGACGATACATCACTGCAACTAGACTCTTCCAGATATCACACTGCTTCAACAGTTGGATAATGATCTGACTAGAGAAATCATTTTTTGGGTAAAGACTATGGTGGAAGGATACATAGTCGAGTTTGTTGCTGAGAGTTATCAATCTTCCTCGAAGGTAGAAGATGTGTTTAGCTCTGGGCTAAGAGGTAGGTTGATGAGGGCAGTACCGAATTGGATTAAGATGTTTATGGTAGAAGAAGGACTGCTCCCTTTGCACCACAAGGATGGCAATGTAAAATCCCAGTACCAGGAAAAGAACTTAGAGGGGGGAATTCTGCCAGTTGAGGGATAGAGATGTTGTTGAAGGGGTGTATACAAAAGGATTGAAGATAGCTATATATGTCATAACATGGAGAATGGCAATGCTAGTGGATAAGTGGTAGGCAAGAGTGATTCAGATTCTGAGGAAGAGGAGGATGGGGCCCCACCAAGTAGGAGCGGTGATGGGAAAACCCCGGGTCAAGGAGGAAGGAAAAGAAGGTAATGGTCAAAGTAAGAGCAATGAAGGGAGATGTGAGAGCTGAAGTAATGAGGAAGGACCTTCCCTACAGGTTGCGGAAGGAGGATTGCAAGAGAAGAGGTTGAATGGGCACAAAGAAGGAAGCGAAGAGGATATGCGTGATGTGATGAAAAGATTATTTAATGAAGAAGAAGCATCCGTTAAGAGTCAGCAGCAATACCACCGAGACATAGGTGGTGTTTCCCCCGATCTTCCCTTGGTACATTATCACAATCCAAAGGAATTTGTTATCAACTTAGCCTAGGTAGTATGGGTATCTAGTGCACAGGAGAAATAGAGAAATAGTTTGGATATTGAGAGCAACACAGGAACCAATAACATGAGTAACTTAGGACTACATGGAGCTGAGTAGCTGGGAAGTAAAGGGTTTGTGTTGTTAGCTCATACCCAAATCAGTATGGCGGGGTCTTTTACCAGATATCTATAATTTGTGGGAAGGGGAGACGAGGATGTGGAGTATCACTGGCATTGCTACGAAGCTATTTAGAGAGCCCATCAGACTCCAGACAATGTCGGGGCTGTGGAATTTTAGACCATGATGAGATACAAGGCTCTACGTTGGTTTATAAAATGGGTGGAGCATAACTAGACCCCCACAATAGATGATATTAAGAGAGGATTTGTGAAAGAATTCAAGGTACCACAAATGGATCAGTACGAGCTATCATAGTTGTGGGAAATTAAGCAGAAGGAGGGTGAGAGAAATTGGGACCTCATGCAAAGGTTTAAGGATGCCATTGCCAAGTTAAGTTACACTTTGGACCTGAATCACCAACGGGACTGGTTCATCAAGGCACTCTTGTCTTTAACTAGAATGTCACTCACACAATAGAAGATAGGAACCCTCTAGGATTCGTTTGAGAAAGCATCACGTATAGAAGCCATGGCGGGGTGCCCTCATGAATGCTGGGGAGGGACAAGTCTGCAAGATCCATCAATCTTAGGCCTATAGAATCATACTACGACTTTGATAGAGAAACTGAAAGATATTCAGCTAATGCGTCCAACCAGACCTAACGTATGGTGCACCCACTACATGGTGGAAGGGCACATTGCGACGGAATGCTCGAGGTTGCGGGGAATTAATCATCCACGAGGGGTCACGATGTTATCAAGGGCCCCACCAACCGCAAGAGTTGCACTGATCCAATCGCAAGGGCTTTCCCAAGAAGGAATAATCAAGACTTTGGTGAGATCTGTAGGGTATATGGGCACCTACCACGGATGTTCCCAATTCTGAAAATGTACTATAATGTCCCCAATCAAAACTACTTTGAGTTCTGCACATCAACAATGCATCACACCAATCAGTGCCAAGCATTGGATGCTTTAGTAGAAAGACTAAATAGATCCACATTCATAATTAATGAGTCAAATCATGGAGGATGAGGAGGAAACATGTGAGGAGGAAGAACGAGAGGAAGAGGGCCCGTAAGGTGTTACAATTGCGACTAGAAAGGGTATGTCGCCAGAGAATGCTTGCTCCTAAGGAGACCTTGGTGCTCATAGTGTAGAATTAATACTCATGCAACATAGGACTGTTTGGAACCCATTGCAAAATGGGAAGAAAGGACCAGACAGAGGGGGGCCAACCTGGTAAATGATGAACCACGGACCGATGATGGCCTTTCCACAACCAATATTAATATAGTCACCCAAGGAGGGAAGAAGACAGGGGATGATTGCTACACAAAGGACCCCCCCCTTGATCTTTAAATCGGAATCCCCACAGAAGGTATATCAGCCCAAATGCCGAAATCAGTACTATCAGGAAGCAGCTAAGTTGTTCGAGGGGATGATCAAAGAGAGAGATAGTCAAAAACCTCAAGATCACATGCTCAATCACACCCAGCCGATTGGGGAGTGATTTAAACTGTTCTTGAAAATTGTTGAGGATGAAGGCATGTTGAAGGAGTTGCAGAAAAGTTTGAAGGATACGGTATCCATGGAATAAGAGGAAGCAGATTGACCACATGCAGATTTGCCAGAGAAAGCTTCTAGAAGAGTGAAAAAAAACAAGAGAAGAAGCGGCAAGGAGTTCAGGATCAATGCACATGTGGCTAGATTCCAGATAAGGGACACAATGTTAGACTTGGGGTCAGATGTAAACATCCTACCCAGGAAAACTTGGGAGGCAATGTGGAAGCCTCAACTGAAATACTCACCAATTCAACTAAGAATGGAAAATTAGTATTACATACTACCCATTGGGAGGTTGGAGAACGTGGAAGTTGATGTGGCAAGAGTGAAGACGCACACTAAATTTGAGATAATTGACATCATGGGGGATAAGGATCCATATCTGGCACTCCTGGGGATCTATTGGGCCTACGAGAACTACGTTTTCATAGACCTAAAGAAATAACTAATGATTTTCGAAGCAGACAGACTAAGGGTGATCCAACCTTTAGATCCCTACCAAGGACCTAGGTTCACAGAACCAGTAGATGACAGGGATGAGCCAGGAGCGTTAGACCAAATATACATGCTCACAGTAGGGAAGAGAGAGGACTACATAAACCCTACAGCCAGGGGTTCAGTTAGCTGGAGAAGTATCGATATCTCAGAGACCGATTCAGAAGCTGCATGGGATGCATGGAAACAAGGTGGATACGAACTAAAAACTAGACGATGTGCAATGATAAACCGAGTAAACTGGGGAGGAATGGAGGTAAGTGAATATCTGAAGTACTATGGCCTTGAACCAGTGGACATCTTCTTTGACAGAGTAGACTGGGAGATCACAGAGGATCAAAGGGTTCCCTTTCTTGATATTGCCCTCATGGCAACTCCAGCAATATGGTGGAAGACGCATCACCATGCACTGAGAGACTGGACGAGCATTAAACAAGCCATGAAGGAAAGGTTTTCACAGGAGGAAGAACGGTCACAGAATAAGGGAAGATATAAGGGTGATTCAAATCCCGAGGAGCACATCAAATATTGAATAAGCAATTAGAAGAGACAGGGAATGTCAAAGGATTGATGGGTACATGCATTTATACATACCCTCGGGATTGTCCCCTAAGCTTGGTATGTCCAAGAGGAGCTTCATCAGTAGACAACAGATTGGGATACCTTGGAGGTATAGTTTGTTAGCAACTTTTCATTCAAAGGCAATGAGTCACAAATGATAGAGGCACTCCATGCAATAAAAGGGGTTTTGTTCACCCTAGAGTCGTTGGTTGAAGGAGGTCCTGAAGAAAATTTTCTGCAATGTCTGTACGAAATGGAGTCACCAGGATAGGTAAGCTACGATAAGGTGGATGCAGAGTGAGAGGAGGATGGGTTGGAGGGAATGAGACACATAACCTTCAGGGAAATAGAAGGAGAGAGGGACAAAATGTTAGAAGCAAGAATCATATTTCCGATAGATGAAGCTGAGTGGATAAGCCCAATAGTCATACAGAACAAGAACGATGCAACAGAAATCATAGTATATGTTGATTACAAAAGCCTTAACAATGCATGCATGCATGACCCATTCCCTACGTCTTTTAGTGATGAAGTCCTAGACAATGTTGCGGGGAATGAGGCATATTCATTCACAGATGGATTTTCAGGTTACCACCAAGTCCAAATAGCGGAAGAGGATAAAATAAAAACAACATTCACTACTAAGTGGGGGTCATATGCATACAATGTGATGCCATTTGGACTAAAGAATGTACCAGCGGTCTTCTCAAGGATTGTCATAGCTGCATTCTGATATTATATTCACAAGTTTCTAGAAGTCTACATGGATGACTAGACATCATGCAGTCTATTAAAAAACACACCAGCTTATTAAGAATAATGTTTGAAAGGTGCAAGCAATTGCAGATTTCTTTAAACATCAAGAAATGTATCTTCGTAGTCCCATTTGGAACTCTACTATGCCATATCGTCTGCAAGGATGGAGTATGTGTAGGCCCCTCAAAGGTTGCGACAATTGTCCACATACCACCGCGCAATGTAGAACAACTAAGAACAACTCTGGGTCATACAGGGTATTGTAGGCACTTCATCAGGAACTACACATCCATCACAACCCTAATGGAAAAATTGTTGAAAAGAACAGAAGAGTTCATTTGGACAACGGATTGTTAGATAGCCTTGAATAAATTAAAGGAAAGACTAGTAAGCACCCCTATACTGGTGTACCTTGATTGGAACAAAATGTTGCATGTGCACATTAAAGCCTCAGGGATAGTGCTGGGAGTGGTCTTACCGCAACCAGGTGAGAGAAACATGGACCATCCAGTGTACTATGCTAGCAAAAAGTTGTCTACTGCAGAAAGAAACTATACAACAATCGAGAGAGAAGCCTTGGCAATGGTTTATTCTCTATAAAAGTTTAGGCATTATTTACTGGGCGGATATGTCGATGGCTTTTGATGTTATAGGAATTTAGTTCTAGGTGGTTGTAAAGCCTGATAGACTAAATGTGGGACTAGACCACCTATCGTGACTAGACATGGGAGAATGAAGGAGCAGAGGATGATCATTTGCCCGATGCTAACTTATTCATAATAGAGGCAATGCCAAATCTCTTGGAAGAGATCGCCACATTATTAACAACTAGTCATTTCCCAGAAGGATACATGGCAGCATAGAGACGAAACTTGGTAGTAAGGGCAATAGATTGCCAGCTGATCGTAGGAAACCTCTACAAGATGGGCTTAGATAAAATACTGAGGCATTGCATCCTCCAGCATGAGAGGAATGATGTCTTATGGGAGTGCCACGCAGGGGCGCAGGAGGCCATGTGGGAGGTAAAGCCACTGCAAGAAAAATACTACATGTTGGACTATGGTGGCCAACTATCCATAAAGACTCTAAAGAATTTGCTAAGACATGCAATGTATGTCAAAGGGTTAGAAATCCTTCGCAACAGGATGAGCTGCCTCTACATCTAGTCCACACAGTGCAAATCTTTAGCAAATGGGTGGTAGACTTCACTGGACCGATTTCACCACTGGTGAGGCATTCACAAGCAAGATACATAATAACATAAACAGAATACCACACAAGGTGGGCAAAGGTAGCATCTGTCAAAAATTGTACAGTAGAGACAAAGGCAAGGTTCATTTTTTAGAACATCATTTCAAGGTTTGGATGCCCGAGGAGCCTCGTAAGTGACCAAGGGACACACTTTCTAAATGAGACCATTGAAACTCTGCTAAAGACTTTCATGATTCAACATAACAAGAGTAGTTTGTATCACCCACAAGCTAACGGCACAGTAGAAGCATTTAACAAGATGCTGGAGAAAGGGATAACAAAAGTCGTATCAGCCAACTAGGACGACTGGGATGAAAGAATACCCACAACTCTATGGGCATATAGGAAAATAGTAAAGAGACTCCAAAAGAAAACTCCATTTCAACTTGTATATGGAAGGGAAGCAGTGGTACCGGCAGAATTTATATTACCTAGCATGTTCATATGGGAGGCCATGGGAATGACAGACAATATTAACATACGAGACAGACTAAGCCATATGATGGTACTTGATTGAACCCATTTTTTAGCAAAGTTTCATCAATCAATGGAATAAAGAAGGCAAAAAGCTCGGCATGACAAGCATATCAAGAGGAAGTCTTTTGAAGTTGGGGAACATGTACTCCTATACGATAGCAGGTTCCAAAAGTTCCTAGGGAAGTTGCAGATGCATTGGTTGGGTCCGTTTATAGTCACAGAAATCAAAGAGTCGAGAGCAGTAAGGCTCGCGCAACTGGATGGAGTCCTATAAATGGATGGGTGAATGGTGCATGCTAGAAGACCTTCTGCAACACATATAAAAACAAAACAAGGAATAATAAGGTTGTGGCAGAAAGTTCACATGTTGTGACCCATTTGTGGTCAGGGGGAGTAGAAAAGGGAGATTCAGTATTCACAAATGTAATCCCAGTCAACAAGGTACATGTGGGCATGCACTTTTCCAAAATTTATGATCACACAAGTACCTATCATTTTTGCCATACCAATAGTCATTTCCAAATTAAGTAACTAATAATGCAATTTTCAAAGTAGGAGCCACAAAATCTTTTCCCAATAACCATAAATTTAGTTAATAAGTAACCCCATCATGGAAAAATAAATACGCCATGCAAACCACTATGTACTTTCCTAGTCCACATCATAGTTGTCATGTCCAAGTCAGCTGACAGTGGCAAGGTATAGCTAGAACACATGGAAAAGTTGTCAGAGTAATTAGTTGTTGAAGCCTAGTTAGTTAGGGGACATCATGTCAGAACCAACTACTTAATTCGCAGGAGAATGAAGGGAATTCTAGAATTCCAATTGCAGATAACAGAGGAACTATAGGTTCTCTCTGAAGAATGGGTGTAGAGACAAAGAAGCGGGAAACCTCAAGTGCAAGAAATTTATCACAGGAGAAAGGATATGGAAAAAGGAATGGTATCAGTCCCAAAGGATACCTTGGATGCATTAATTTAAGTGTTCGATAATCTATATGGAAAGTGTGACAAGGAGAATTTGATCGACAACGAATTTGCAAATTATTTCCAGATACTGGCCATGAAAAAAGAGGTCTATGCAGAGGAATTCCATAAGGAGGATGGCAACATAAAATTCAGGGTCAAGGAAGAGTTTAAGGGGATACAGATATTGAAATTACTCAATTTGAGGAGTCTACCTATGTTCGACACTCAATTTTCCGCGATGTAGTGTACCAAGATGTTGGTGAGCAGGATGCACGGAGGGTCACTATGGTTGGATAAGGAGTATCCCACCCATGTGGAGGATATCAGTTGCCTAAGAAGGCTGGTAGAGGGAGGGAACACATTTAGCACAACATTCTAAGTAGGGGCTAAGCGAGGCAAGAAGCAGGCTAAAGATAATATCTATGCTAGATATGGGACTGAGCAAGGCGGGAGAGGAGCAAAACTAGATATCATTAACAAGGCTAACATCAAATTTTCCTGCTATGTCATTGCAGGTAAAACAATGTGGCATTTTACGAAGAACTAATGCACTTTGGATGCAATCTCAGTTTCGGAACATTTTTGTCAAGGAGAGGTGCTCAACTAGCCAGCCTTCGTTCTCAATGGGCTATTTGAAGCTTGTGAAGATGTGTACCGACAGGGTACCTGGTTCATGTTTGGATATTTTTTTATTTCATTGGCAATGTGGAAATGGAGGCCACTGAAGGAGAGGGAAATGACACCCATTGTCGAAGGCCAACCACTTGCACTTCGTTACGATCCACGGAAGGCATCAGGGGACCCCAACATGAAGGAGATCAATGAAATAGCTTTCAGTGACTGGTATGAGCAGATGCTTGCCACCATAAGGTCAACAGAGAGGATAACTAAGGCTCCATTAGATGAATCCTCAAAAGAACTCTGGTTCGACACCTCCTACGTGCACACCTACTTGAGACCGCAATGTGTCCACCCAGAAACATTTAAGATGAGGTTGTAGAGGTTTGTACTAACGATGCAAGCACTACATAGAGAGGTGGGATCATGGCTAAGAGTAGCCTGTGAGATAATGAATGGGAATCACAAGTACCTTTTCGGAGCCTTAATGCTACAAGAATAAGGGGGAGATGTGGCAAAGAGCAATAAGAGGTGACCAACCGAAGATGAAATCCAACCAATTGTGCTCCAAATGGAGGAGAAGATGTTTGAACTCAGATGAATAATTGCTAGCTTCAAATCAAGTGAGAGCAATTACCCTACCCAATTTCAAGGATCTACCATGTTCTCCCCTATCATAACAACACCACTGGCCATGAAACTCCCCACAGGAGTAGCCCAGGCTCCCTCCGAGCCAACAGCCCCCAAACCAAAGAAAAAGTAAGTTGTCTGCAATCCAACTATCAAAAAGCTGAAAATTATTCCACAAGCTCCGATCATCGACCTTACTGAAGAGGTCGAGCAATCAATCCCCACAGCCACCATAGTTGAAGAGATTCTCACCACCACCTCTACTACTTTACATCAGTCGCAGGAGTCTTCCCTGAACACAGCTTCCACCTCCATGACCTTGTCCGAGACACTCCCGTCCGCCCGACGAAGGACGATTGTGGAAGCAAAAGTTCACTCAGCTAGGTGGGTAGAGGGCACCACTCCTGCCAACGAAATGCAACAAACATAACTTACATCACCGATTCTTGGGTTGGACCCACCAGAAGGGGGAAATCTACATGCCATCCTGGAGGAGGAGAGGTTTGAACCGTACTTTCCACCTTTCCCTATAAGACTCACAGTGCTCCCGAACCCTAGCATCATTCCACCCACTCCACAATTCACCCTGCTGTGATAGCATGCCCATTTTCCCACCTCCCACTCTAGAAAATCCATCGCCAATGGCCTACCTCTAGAACAGCAATTCCCAGAACCGAGTACAATGCAGGTCGATATGCTCCAGCACTGGTTGTCGGCATAGCTGTTTTCATTTATCCAGCAAGCAGTGCACAGGGCCGCAAGGATCCATGAGGATCTGGCCAAGGAACATGAACAACAAGAAAGATAGCTGTAGGAGGTGACAGAAGAGCATGATCACTTGTGGCAAACAAACATAGAATTGCAAGCCCATGTTGATCAAGTCACGCAACGATTCAAGTCACTATGGCCTACCATCGTAGTTTAAAATATAGAAGCACTTATGGACATGGCTACCTGCATGCTGGTCAGCTACTGTGACCACATCGAGGCAGCTTGCTTGAACCTGGCAGCTACCAATGCCAAGATGGAAAGGAAGCTGGAGACAGTGAGGTAAGCACTTTCAGACCCAGTGGAAATCTATGCGAGGACGATCGAGGGAAATTAATGGAATTGGAATCAAAGAAACAAGCCTTAGTCGATGCCCTCGCCGATGGATATGCTCTAATGAACAAGGTCCATGACTAATCACATACTCTAGCGCTAAAGAACCACTTGGTCTACCCCCTTAGGGAACAAATACAGACCCTATTTGCTAGCACAAAAGATTGTACAGACCCTGCACATCTGCAGCAAATTAACAAAAAAATTAACACCATTCAAGCTCAGGTTGATCATATCAAGGAGGAGTCGGCAAAGACAAAGAAGGTAATCAAAGATCTACATCCACTAGTTCAGATGTAGGTTTTTCTTCTTAAGGAAGTGTGTGACTCTAGTGGATAGCAATGGAGTGACCTGCAAAGCCAGTGGCCAACTAAACTAATGTCGAACTCGGCTGAAGCATTCACTCAAGGTGCTAATGCAATCCTCTCCCGATGGGACACGACCATTCAAAGATACAAATAATTCAAGTAGCAGACCACGACCATTTTTCCAGATTTGGGACCTTCGTTTGGAATGAGGCAACCTCAAGGGCAAGAAAGTGTAATAGAGAAATATGCCACTCTGCAAGTAATGAACAAGGTAACAAAAGCAATGATTGAGGCATAAGACACACCAGCACAGTAGATAGTAGAACTAGCACAGTGAATAGTGCAGTCCCCACCCATAGAGCACATTGAAGTACGAGCAGGAACAACCAAGGTTGAAACGAATTGACTCGGGGATGAGTCAAAAAATTGTGATCAGGGTCTGTTGGAGCCTTCATTTAATTTTGAAAAGGTTTTGACCAATTTGAGCTGACCGAAGGATGAGAAGGAAATGGGTGGGAGCAATGATTGGCTAGCAAAACAGGGAATTGCGGAAGAGTTGCGGCAAGGTCACAGTGGAAGGCAAAGGCAGTCGAGGGGGTAGGAAGGTGCAAGAGCATCCGAGCAGGAACTAGAAATCCAGGTAGCAAAAAAGAATATAAAAGGAAACGGTCAGAAAATGACAAGGGTTAATTGGTTGGTTGATGAATGTCGGCAAGGCTATGGGAGCAAGCGGGAGGACATCCAGTTATGGTAGATGGATAGTAGAGTGGAGGGGTCTAGTAGGCTTGGGCCTTGAAGCTGAACCGAACCCGTGGATCTGAGCGAGGTATTCCTTGTATTTTTTTGCGGCGAATGCCGAAGTTATATTGTAATGTTTAATCTTAAGTTAATAGAAAGAACGACTAGACTTGTGAACTATGATGTGTATGGGCCCCTTATGTGGGATGAATCTCTAAAATATTTGAATGTCCCATCAAATGCATGTAATCAGTAGTTCTAGTATTATCTGTATTACGTTGTTATCTCTGTTTTATGCACAATGAATATATATATGTGATGAAATGAAACTGGTTAGTGCGCCCTCAACTCCACGCCGAACCTTTCACCCTTTCGGTCATGGCACACCTCGAGTGAGACTCCTTGGCCTTTTGGGTGAAGTGAAAATGTCGGCGTTGTCCTAGACTACAACAGACCATTGTTGGCCCTCTGTGCCTGAGAACAGTGTCTTTTCCCCCTGATGACTCTTTCGAGCCAACAACTAGCATAGCCAC
This sequence comes from Pinus taeda, assembly GCA_000404065.3. Taxonomy (NCBI): domain Eukaryota; kingdom Viridiplantae; phylum Streptophyta; class Pinopsida; order Pinales; family Pinaceae; genus Pinus; species Pinus taeda. Next base: position 137,739 of record APFE030308893.1, read on the forward strand.
AAATGAGCCAGGTAAGACCCTGGTAGTATGATTCGAGGATTGTGGGAAATATTTATTTGGAATATAATTATTTTTCTTAATGTGTGGTTAACAAGGTCTTTTCCCCCTGATGACTCTTTTGAGCCAACAACTAGCATAGCCACAAATGAGCCAAGTACAACTCTGGTAGTATGATTCGAGGATTATGGGAAATATTTATTTGGAATATAATTATTTGTCTTAATGTGTGGTTAAACTTCTAGCAAAAATTCCATAACAGTAGAAATTCATGACCACTAAAAACCCTCACATGGTGATTTAATCGATTTGGTTGAGTTTACTAAGTGTATTGGGGATCAAGTGGTATGAATATTATGAGACGAATTTATGGTCAATTCCTTGCTGTGGGAATATTCTAAGTATATGACTGCAACTTGGCTGTGAAAATTCGGACAACCCCCTTTAACAAATTACTCAAACATGCAGCCAAAATCAACGACCCGAAATCAACAAAATACTCTAAACCCCAAAAATCAACAAAGAGGAAGGGGCTTTCTAGATATGGCCAACCCACAGATTATGTCAACAAACAAAAAGGTCATTTCTAGATATGGCCAACTTACAAATCCATGTGTGACATTAATGAAATCTGTAACATGCAATTGGAGTATTTTTTTTTTCCAGTCAAAATGGTACTTTTTTATTATTCTCATAGAATAAAAAAAGTACAGATACTGTAACAACATTGAAATTTTGTACCAATATAACAACATTCTTTTTTATTGAGACTCTTACTTACATACAAAAACAACTTGTTGCCTTGCTTATATAATTCACACTTTCTTGCACTAAGTGCAGATTTCTGAAAAATCTTCAAAATTTTCATCACAGAGAAAATTAAAACTATTATACAACCAGGACTCATAATGACCTAAAAATATGAAAGTTAGAAGGAATTATAGAGAATGATATATTTGTCAAGAACTAAACTGACTTGAATCACTGACCATAAATATGATTGATGCTCTAAGAGAATAGCGTTATACATGTAAGAGAACAATAGATTAGAGAAATTGTGCTAATTGAAGAGAGTGAGTTTCAATAATAAACTTTCCCTAAGAGAGCGAGTTTCAATAATAAAGTTTCCTTCCCATTCCTCTAATGATATTTGACCAAGTTCAAGAGATAAAGCTCTCTTTGATAAATTATCCACCGCATTGTTAAATTCCCTATAGATATGATATGTGACCAAGTTCAAGAGATAAAGCTCTCTTTGATAAATTATCTACCACATTGTTAAATTCCCTATAGATATGCCTAAAAGAGATGACCTGAAAGTGCTCCCTCAATTCTAAAATTTTGTTTTTCCAAGTTGATAAATTTAAATATGCCTGAAGGGGATGACCTAAAAGTTCTCTCTCAATTCTAAAATTTTGTTTTTCCAAGTTGATAAATTTAAGACATCTAGTTGTGCTTGGCCTACTAACCAGTCAATGACACATTTTGAATCACCCAAAATTTGAATGTTGTTTGTACTTTTGTGCTTTGCTAATGACATCAAATCCCAAACAACAAGCAGTTCAGCTTTGTGTTCCTCTCGGGGCCAATTCCAATTTTGAAGCGCATTGATTTCGAATATGTCAGCTTTATTATCCCTCCACCTCCACAGAAGTTGTCTTGAGAAACTCCATCAACGAATCCTACTCCTCCACAAAATTTGTCTTGAGAAACTCAATCAAAGAATCCTACTGGAATATTGTTGGATATTTGAGGGAAAGGAGGTCTCGGGGAGTTTTTTTGTAGAGGTAGATAGTACCTAAAAAGAGGGATGATTTTAGAGAGTTTTGGAGAATGGTGGAGACAATTTGTTTTTTGTAGAGAGACTTGGAGAATGGCCGAGACAGATTGTTTTTTGTAGAGCTAGATAGTACCTAAAAAGAGATGATTTTAGAGATACTTGGAGAATGGTGGAGACGCTAGAATTTCTAAAAATAGATATCTGAGAAAGAAATCACTTCATAAGAAAGGCTACTAGTTACCTTACTAGATTTCACATCCCATCTCCAAACCATTTGTTTAGGATGTGCCACTCCCATATGATGTTGTTCCATCATTTGGCCCCTCTAAATGATATCTGAGAAATAAATCACTTTATAAGCAAGGCTACTGGTTACCTTACCATATTTCACATCTCGACTCCAAACCAACTTGTCTTTTAAATTGGAAAGTCTCACTCCATTGAGTTTCATCTCCTCCTTTATGAAAGAGTTCATTCTAAAGCTAAAGGACCCACTAGTCCTAGCTCTTTTGAGGTGGGTCAATAATATGCATAGGACTGTAGAGAGGACTATAGAGAGTGAAATTGTTTTATATTGGACACATAGTATAGCACTTTAGAGTGTAAATTTGTAACAATTCCTTTGAGAATTTGTATACACCAAGACCCCTAAGAAGGATATTTTCCAAGGATTATCTGGTTTATCTAGTTTCCATCCCCAATCTTCCAAGCTATCCAATTGAAGAGAGAGAGGAAGGCATCCATGAGAGCTTTCCATAAACCAAATCATCTTTTCTCAGCTTTCCTGACTTGTTTTCTTAAGAGAATCCACCATTGACACCTTATTTAGATCTTTTTCTTTTAAAACTAAATTCCATAGACCTTCCCCAAATATGCTTCTCCATAATTTTTTCATAGCCAGGGATTTTGCAAAGCAATTCAAATTTTTAAATCCCCATCCTCTGTGAGATTTTGGGGTTGAAAGAGAGGTCCATCTTTCGAGATGAAAACCTTCTTTTGTTGTTTTTCCCAGACCACAGAAATATGAACATTAGTTTCCTGATATAAGTAAGGATGGCATTGGGAATCTTTCATAAATCTGCGCAATAATCAATAATCAAGAATATATTCCATCATAGATATAACTAGAACTTTTCTGCCTCCTAGGAATAGCTAGTTGTAACACCACAAATTGATTTTTTGTTCCACTCTTCTGATAAGCCACATATAGTCCTATTTATGATAATTATTTGGCTTCACAAAATAGCCTAGATATTTGATTCCATTTTCCAATGAGAGAGTGTGAAGAGGCATTAAGGAGTGTATATTCAAGAGGATGTCAAGGCTGACATTGAATTGATGGAAAGTAGACTTATTCAACTTGATTTCCATTGAATTCATCGAAAGTAGACTTATTCAAGTTGATTTCCTCTCCTGTAGCACTGTAGAAAAGTTTTATGGCATTATGGAAAATCTATGATTCCCTTAAAGTTCCCATTCCTAGCAAAAGAACTTCATCCACAAACAACAAGTGGGTGACCTAAACTTATGTTCTATTTTAGTCCTTTTAAGTTACCCAACTGTTTTTGCTACAATAATAAAATACTTATTCCTTCCATCACTAGAAAAAATAGTAAGGGTGACAAAGGACATCCCTACCTGAGCCTCTAGAGCTGGTGAACTTGTTGGAGAATTTTTTGGAGGGGAAGTCATTTATAAGGATGGAGAAATTCGTTGAAAATACACAACCCACGATCTAGTTTGTGGTATCCAATGCCAGCCCAATTTGGAGAAGAACAAGTCTAATAAAAGACGACATGGCATGGGAGTATATGACCACTTGCCATGCTGGTATATGACAATCCTGCATTTTTTAAATGACAATTACATTACTTTTTTCTTTTGGTGTAAATACAATTTCAGAACTCTGAAAATGTTGATGCAAGGAGTTTAAATTTTTCTATAAATCATAACACAACATAACTATTCATAGAATGGTTGATTTATATTACTATTACATGGTTTGAAAAATTAATCTTTTCCTATAGAGCTTTGCTATAAACGGTTATTTTGATAAGGTACCTTTGTACGAACAAATTATGACGAAAATTTATTGGCTTCATTTCTAAAACTGCTTGTACTAAACTTGAAGATTTAACATGTAAATGTAAAAAAAACAATTAAACTTGCACACATACCATTTTTTCTTTCCAATGCTACCCATTCCATACAAACCACTATGCACCGTATCAATATTCATAGCATTTCCTCCACCATCCATATAGAAAAACTGAAATAAATTTCTAGAAAAATCCATTATCCAACACCTTTTCCTTCACCCACTATACAAAGAAACTAAAATGATTCTGAGCATGGAGAAAACCAATTTTTTCTACTAATAACTTCGGCATTCCCTAGTTCAAACCGCAATGGAGTTTGGAAGAAAATAATGCAAACAGTAATAGCCTTCACAAATTCAAATTCCAAAACGCACCAGATAATGAGGTGTGGTTTGAATGGAGAGTTAAGTTGAAACCCTAGGATCCCCTCTACTTGTTTTCGCAGCTTGCATGATGAACAGTGTGACACATTGCTTGCAGGTGCATTTATATTTCTATAGTAATGAAACGTATATTTTGTATACATATGTCACATGCTTCGACACATCTATTAACTTGGATCACAAGAAGGTCCTCTGTTACAATGTTTGGCTATCAGTGAACCCTTTACAAAAATATTTGGGTTGAATAATTTTGTTTTTTATCATTTTCCTTCCCTTTGAAACCCATATTGTCCAATAATCAATTCCATTTTCTCAACTAGAGTTGCATCCATCCACAATATTCCAATTCTGCATGTTGTTTAACGATTTCTTAGTAATTATTCAATGGTAATGCTCTGTCCATCTACAATATTCTACAGGAGATTTACTAAACAATAATTTCCCATTGCTCCGAGTTTTTATATTTCACAAGCTTCCAATGAAATGGAAATGTAGATGTGAAGGAGTGTTAATTCCACATAGGTTCTGCACTCCACACAATAGTGTGGTACGATGTCCCACATTTTCACATGTTATTTATAGTATTGGTAACATTTTAATACTAAATAATGCATATTTTGTTATAGTAGAGTAAATGGATGTGAGGAAAGCAATATGTGTGGAAGAATCTTGATTTATTGTTTATGAAATCTCTCCACACAATGAAATCGATTCACAAAAAGGTCTACTGCTAATTAATTGATTAAAGGTTGTGTACTCAACTTAATGAAAAAAAATTGTACAATGAAATCTCTCAACGCACTTAAAGCTCTTTGCATAGTGAAATCTCTCCGCATAGTGAAATCTCTTCACATAGTCAAATATATTTACACATAACTCACCGCATAATAAAATCTCTCCACACAAAGCTCTCTACATAGTGAAAACTCTGTGTATAGTAAAATATCTTCGCACAACACAAAACTAGCCGATGAAGCTAAGTAATTGATGAAAGGTTGTGCAGAGTGGAGAGAAAACTTCACACGATGAAATCTCATTCTAGGTGGAACTGCATTGTTTGTATGTCATTCAAGAAATCAAATGTGTGAAGCAATTTCTTAGTCAACAAAACTTTCAACAACCAATTCCTTGTCCTCGACTAGAGCTACATTGTATCTTGTTTAACAATTTATTTGCAATGATTCAATGATCACACTACATCCATCCACAATACTCTATGCAGAATTTGTTAAAGGATAGTTACTCATTTCTCTCTAGTCTAAATATTTCACCATGAAGGGGAATAGGGGCTTGTGCAAGAGAGCTAATTCTACATCTTGTTTAACTATTTCTCAGTAATGATTTAATGATCATGCTTCATCCATATAAAAAATGGATTGGCATGGGTGGGTAAATAGTTGCTTCTGGTGAGCCATCCTTCCCTATAGAATCATAACTAGGATTAAAGGATTAAGGAGCATTAAACCTGTATCGACAAACGTTGTTATCTCCATTTTAACATTCAATGTGTGATTTAGGGCCTCTAATAGAGAACCCACATGAGAGGGCCTTTGAACAAAAAAATCATTGGTTTTCATTCCATGAACAGATAACATGAATATTGAATCACTATCACACGTGCAATCTATTAAATGATAATTGTCCATTGCTCCCTAGTCTAAATATTTCAACATGAACTTCCTATGAAATGGCAATGTGGATGCAGAGGAGAGCTAATTCCACATATATTCCTCACTCCGCACAATAGTGTGTAGTGATGTTCCTCACTTTTGGATGATATTATATGGTATTGGTAATATTTTAACAGTAAATAATGCATATCTTTGTTATGGCAGAGTAAAGGGATGTGTAAAAAGAAATATGTTCACCAAAATATTCGTTCATTGTTTTTTACACTTTTGTATACATTACCCATCCACACATAGCAACATTCTAGAGAGAAAATTATTGAATGTTAAAAAGTTACACATCAAAGCAGTCAGTGCAATTTTTGTTCTATTATTAATAGCAAAATTAGTAAATGATAACTAGAATGCTTAATCACGATATTCGCTTACAGAACATTTCGCATGAAGCTTTACCATTGTAAGAGATTATATTAGGACTTATATCACAATTTAAGATCATATTATGATTTATATACATGTTATTATATTAAGGTTCAGAACAAGTAACATTGATACATTGTACAAAGTGCTTAAAGATTATATGGATCTTTAGTACACATGCTTGTTTTATTTCATATATGAAAAGGAGTTGGATATATCATATATGAAGGAGGGACATTGTATTGTATGCGAGTTCATAATTTGGCACTAGTTATAGATAAATGCACTAGTAGTGTAGAGTGAAGGATTTGCAAGTGAAATCATATGTGCAGAGACAGGGAAGTGTGGAGGAGGAGACACATATAGAGCACAACTTCGAAGAAATTTTTAGAGAATTAGAAGAATGGAGAATATTATTTTTGAGTGTGATACCAAATGTTATGAAACCAGCTCAAGAAAAGATAGAAAAGATAGATCAACGCCTTAGAATTCAGCCTCTTCGAGGGGGCAACCTCCTTTACATTACATAAATGAACAATTCTTGGATGATACAAATGACAAAACCTCCTTTCTATATATAGGAGTCTAAGGAGTCACAATATTAACCCAGCCAACCTAACAATAATAATATAAAGCCATAAAAATAACAATAGAGGGATTCTATGGGGCACAGTAATAACAATATGGGGAAAATAGGGGCACAACAATATCAATAAGCGGTACAACTACCATAGTAATGGGGTAATCACTAGTATTATAGGGACCCAACATAGGACAACTATAGCTTCCCATTTTCTCCCACCCTAATTTTTTTTTATCTTACCACAGTCTAGATAGTCACAGTAAAAACAACCATAAAAATTATGCCCACCTCTTGTTGGGCTTTTTCATGTACTGCACAATACCCTATTACTTGGAAATCAGAAACTCCAAAGGAGCAAAGAAATATGATCTAGATGGTTTGAAAGACCAAATGTATATGTTTAACATTGAAATTGTACATTACATAAGCTCCCATTTAGGAGTAATAGTATCCTTTCCCAAAATTTATTGCAAGGCAAGCTTTCTATTTCCATGGATGCAAAGTAACCCCAAAGCACTGAAGTAGGAGTCTGTTTAACAAATTACTGAGGTGTTGTTCTTTGACCTCAACTAGAAGTAGGTTATCAATGTCTCTAGATCAAAATTTGAGTATTAACTGGGGCATGCAAATTCCCAATGGATGCAGCGAATTGAAGGGTCCCCTGTTCAAGTTCTTTCAGTGCTTTCCCAACAACCAAAACACATCGAAAATGGAAATGTTTTAGTTCCAATTAAGAAAATCCTAATAAAATGTATACATCCAAAAACATCGTTAACTTAGAAGATAGAGTATAAGTCTACATTTGATGAAATTTCCATGGTAAGATTGCGAGAATCCTGAAAGGGAGTTACAATTTCAAGCATCTATACATGAGAAATTCAATGAGAGGAGCAAGTATAGTACCATAGAAGAATGAGATATAACCATATATTATTTGATAAGGAATGCATGGATTTTTCATTGTATTAGAAGCTCATATAAAATTCTGAATAGGTTCTAAGTCTAGTAAAAGTCAATAAAAATAAATTACATTAACTTTCCTACAGGTTTTGAAATGATCTGCATATGTTATTCTACATCAACAATTTCGCATCTAATTCAATTTTCAATATTTCAGAAAAGGAAGTAAATAGTAAATAAATTATACTTAAACAATAAGGAACCACAACAGTTGTGGCTTCTGGCCTAACAAACCATATTTAGAAAACACTAAAAACAACTTCTAATTATATTTGAAATGGAAATACATGTGCCACATTGTTTCCATATTGATCTTGATAAATGTTTTGAGGCACCTCAGATTCCAACAATGAGGGCATCGCTATAGTTGTCCTGGAAAATACCTAGATACATGCACCAAATTGAAAAGTTGTCAAATATGGGGTCCCCAATAAGTTGTCCTTCTCTCTTAGAAATTGACAGATGGATATGTCAGGATATAACCATAAATAGGACCTGGGATGTAAATCGACAAAATTTTGGAGTGTTGGTGATCGCTACAGGGATGATCTATTTAAAACCACAAGCGAATCCCGAATAAAATCCTCCATTTATATTCCTAGCTCCATTGGCTTCCAATCATAAATCACTAGATCAGATGTTCCTTTAAAGTTACAGCCACCTCCACCAACTCCCACCCACACAATTAACTCCTTGGGAAAATTTGAATTCTCATGAGGTGCCACCTTGAATGAGGGACATCACCTATGAGCTCCAAGGGTAGATTCCAATAAGCTCAAACTTTTCAATTGGGTCCTAGTAAACAATATCATCCACAGGCTACTGAAGAATGTAAGATGAAACAACCACCTTTGGGATGCTTTCAACATTCCAATTGTTAATTTTCTTGTGATATATGATAAATCATTAGTTGCAGTCAACAACATGGGATGATAAACATTTGGATATCCACTATATTTATTGACAACCTTCAAGGCAACATTCATTATAGTAATGAAAAAAATTTCACCAGCATAAACTACACCAAATTCAACACTAATAACACCCCAACCAAAACATTCCTTAGCTAATTCTACATGATTTTATGGAAGTTCCACCCCCATGTACAATGCATCATAACTAATCTACCTCCTTTATTTCTAAGGATTTCTATTACCTAGCATGGGTGAAGAGATCCACTGAATTCTATTCCTTTGTGTCCCTTCCTTTTGTCCTAATAAACTACTCGAGACCCTATTGTAGGTGGCTGCTTCTTGATTTCATATGTGCTTCTACTTTTAGGATGTCCACAATAACAAGAGTCGTGAGAACGAGTGATACAACAATCAACCCCACCAGTTGAGTAATTTCAGTCATGTTAATGGATTCCATGCCACTCAATAATGATGTGGCTAATGCTAAAATTTAGAATACATCCACAACAAACATTTAAGGAATATAGCTTGTCACTCCACTGATAAGAACTAATATTCAATTTGATACTATGCTTATATCAAGCAGAAGGATCTATTCATAAACTGATATGGATTAGAGAATTTACAACTTTTAATTCATACTAGGAAGTCCCAACTTCGAGCAGGGTCCATACATTTGTTGTTGGAGATAGATCACACTCATAAACAAAGGAGATATACTCAAAACTAAAGGAATTTACTAGGAAAATAAAAGAGGAAGGGTATTTTCCAGATACAAGCTTTGTTTTCCATAATGTGGAAGAGGTGTAGAAGGAAGAGTTTCTCTTTCAACACATTGAGAAGTTGGCTATTTCTTTTGGGCTTATCAGCCAGTCGCTTCCAACATTTAAGGATGGGCTATGTTCTTGTGGGGTTTATTAGTGATGGCACAATCATGATGTAATTCCTATAGGAATCACCTATGTAAGTAAATAATAAATTTTAGGTTAGTCTACTATCTACTTATGCTTCCTATCATTACACTGCAGAAATAGAACATGTAATATGATGTGTTGTTATTCTTAAACAAAAGTTGGATTGGTGATAATAATGACTAAACTATGCTAGTCAGAGAAGCATTCGTGTGTTGAACTAAATATACATATTGTGGTTAGGTTTCCTATTTATAATTTGGATGGTATTGAAGTGTCTTACTTATTTTGCCTCTATATATCTTTTATGGAAGAAAATGTAGAATCCAACCCGATTCTCACTTCTAAGTAAATCCCATCAACATTGGGTTGGATATACATTACCTTCAAATTACTTTAGTTGTATCCTATTTTGTGCATTAATATGGAAATTCTATGAAAATTCCAAAGAATGAATTCATTTTCTTAAATGGAGTTATGTCTTGTCTCTCAAATCGTGCATATGACCATCCCACAAATGTTTCAATCGATGTCTTCAATGTTCCCATGGTATGTTATTTACACTTTGATTGCAATGGAAAACAAGGGTTTTAGGGATGTATTGGCTAACCAAGAAAAAATTAACTGACAAAATTGAAAGAGAATATGTAATGGATGTCTTTATCTTCAAAATGATTTAGCTGGAAAAAGGCATGATGAACTATAGATAACTAGCAAAGAAATAGAGGAAAACCTACCTAATGCACAACTAATAATGGGAGGGAAGGTTTCTTTTGGCAAGAAAGCACTTCAAGCGAAAGAATACAGTACTTAGGTAGGGGAGCCAAGCTCAAGGGGGTAAGGTTCTCAGTGTCTATCTAGTTTAACAAGGTTGATTGGATAGAGTGAGCTTTAAGTGTAAGGTTGTAGTTTTGTTCCCTATTGTCCAACACTCCTCTTTTAGTGTAGGGCATCCTCTAATTAAGTAACATGTTGTCACAATGTCTCCATTGCTCCAAAGAACAAAGTCGTGTAAACAACTAGTCAAGGTCTAGATGATATGTTTCATGTGATCTTTGATAGGCATTGATTTCTCGAGACTAAGAAGGTTAAAAGGTAATTTCATCCCCTTCATTCAGTCACATTTACAGATTACTTATTCTCATCATTTCTTTTCTTAAGATTCTTTGGAGGATACTCGTGATTTTTCAATTCCGATATCACTTATCCACTAATTTAAAAGTGGAATTTTCAATCTGATTTGGGTTAGATTCATGACTAATATAATGAATGTGCTTGAAATAACATATCTTTCAGGAATTTAATAAATTATATCTTCATATAGCCAAGTATGGACTTTATTTGATCAAGTTTGTTTTGATGTAAACCTGGAACTATAGGGTTGTAAAATACAAGGTACATGGTAGGAAAAGGTATAAAGAATGGAATGATGGAGTCCTTGCATAAAACATGTCCTAGTGACTGAAAAAAGAGGCACATGGGGTTTTCAAAATAAAAGGTACATGCTCAAAATGAGTATAGGAATGAGTTGAGTTTGTACATTGAAAATGCAATGTCAATTCTTATGGCACTCCTATAAAAAAATTAACACGATAACAAGTATGAACTACAAACCCTGTGATTTTATAAAGACATCAATATGAGTGAGACTATTAAAACAATTAATAGACCAATGAAATGGAAATACATATGGAAGATTGTTTCCATAGTGATCTTGAGAAATATTGTAAGCGGATTGTAGAATTTAGTTCAATACTCATTGTAAGCATGAACAAGTTTTCATGTTGATTAGTAGTGATACAACACAAGAAAAAAATATATGATATGATTAATTAATTTGAGGAAAAAATACTTAACGCGTTAAAAAGTCACATTAGATTTAGAAATAAAATTACTTAAAGAAGTTGCAAATGTTTACCTCAACTTAGCCACATGTCTCACAATGTGAGATAATTCAAATTTCTAGTTTTAGTGTACTTTAGTTCATGGAGGAAAGAAGGGCATCTCATATCATCAGCCTTTTCATTTCTTCCCTATGACAACCAACCATAATAAGCATCCATTGATATTATACCATTCAACCCTAATGGAAGGCAGGAATTTTTCTCGTTTGGTCTTCGAGGAAGACTTGTTTCCATTACTGGAGACCCTGGTATTACTAGATTAGCCAGTGGTGAACTAGGATATTGCATCACAAGGGCCATACTAGAATGGATCCCATAATATCCTGGATTTACAACACCAGTTTTGGCGTAAATTGGTAAAACCATTTCCCAACAATCCCCAAGAATTAAACATTCAGCCTTTATACATTATAAAATAATAAAGTGACCTTGTTCATATTTCCAATCCGTAAATCTACAATTGCTACTACTTTCCACTCTTGCAAAAATGGTTCGAATTTTAAGAATTTTTCTTTTAGCATGCCAAGAAGAAGAGAAATGATGACAAAATCAGTGAAAAATATGTTTCCATTATGTGTTACAACATTTACAACATAGTATCACTGCATAAATTTTTCATCCCTGCAAAAGGAATTACTGTCAAACCTTGTATTACCAATTTTCCCTTGATTGACAACTGGACGCCATTCAAGGTCTTCATCAGAAAATGAAATATACTTGTGATTAAGAAGGATGTCAAGACCTTGAAAATGAACCTCTATAACATGGGAGTACCCTCTCACCATAAGCCCCCCCCCCCTGCACCAAGCATCTCTTCTTGCTCTTCTGCAGTATAGTTTGACGAGATCCTCAATACATGTTCAAGAAATAATATAACATGGAAAATGGCATTACAAAGTGGCTTCTCACCTTAATTAAACATCTTGTAGAGATGTTATGAATTTCTATGATAAGCCAACCTTCCATTCTACACATGTACCACTGTAACACTTTGTATGCAAGGTCACTCAACCTAAAATGAAAATTCAAGCAATTAAGAATTGGAAAACCAATTGGGAGAGTAAGTACTAAATACATTTGATAGTTATGATATAATGAGGCATGTGTAACATATAAACTATTGGAATTTAAAACAAGATATTCTATGGAAAAATCAATTGCAACTTTCGTTAGTGCATCATGATAATTCATGATTGAAAGTATTCAAAAATGAAATTTAACACAGTAAGTAGACAAAGTCATGTGCATGGAACTTACTATGGCTAAAGCCTACACATTTGACCATTGCAAATAAGGGTTTAGCTATGGCATCTCCCCGTGAATTCATGCTTGCAACCATAGTATTATCAAAATCCATTGGCATTGCACCATGAGTGAGGTACCCTGCCATCCTTGGAAATAAAAGAGAAGTATTCATAGCCTATACGATATCCACTTATTGTATACTGGGAAGAATATAAAGTAGAATCCTACATATTTTTATAATCCATGATAAACTGTAACAAAGGTGCCAAAACCAAGCTCTCTCACTCTCAATTCTTTAAGGTGAGCATTTTTTACTATCTCATAAAAGGAGGGAATGCTCAAAACCAGACTAATAAATTTCATAATTTCATAGAAGCAATTGTAAAAATTACATAAATAGTAATTGGATTTCAAACCAAAACAATAATATGACAATGGAAATCAGAATAGGTCTAAAACAACTCAACTATGGAATTTTAATAAAAAAGTTAAAATCGTAGATGTATAAAAAGTTCTGATCAATGTTGTTTTCTTTTGCCAAAATATTAAAAAGAATTAAATTTATAAACTACATGGGTAAAATTCGCACAAAGATATAACCATTCTATCAACATATGGGAAAAATTGTCATGTTTTCAGGGTATTGTTAAATATCAAACTCATCTGCAAGTAATTCATGGATACTAGTGATAAAGTATCAAGTTCATAATTAAATGCACCTTTCAAATATTAAAGAAAAGGAGGAAACATAAATTGAGTTTAGACAAGAAAATAGAAAATTTTCCTTAATCCATTTCATCGAGCATAATGGTAATGAACATAAATTATGGACAATTATGATAAAAAAATTATGCATGATTATAACAATAAAAAAAGATTGTACAAGAGTATTGTGTCATAAGTACACTTTCTTGGAGCCCCAAGGGTTAGCTCAGTTGGTCAAAATCAGTGCCTTGCCATCGGGAGGTCACAGGGTCCATTCTTCCCGAAGCCCTTTGGTCAGGCCTAGCTAGTGGGCCACAGGGCTAGATTCCCTTTGGGGTCAATCAGCCCAGACTTTTCTGTGGACATAGCGCCACCCGTTGACTAGGGTGTCCGTGAACCACAGCCAAAAAAACAAAGTACACTTTCATGGTAAATGTGTGGAAATTGCAAGTTAAACAATTCTATTAGAATAACACCATAATATAAATAAATGGATTTATATGACTTTTTCATTTGTTGGATGTGTAATTGAAGGAAATCAATCACATTGAACAACAAGCTATTGGATTCCACTAGTTTCCATGTCGCTGTTTTTTTATCTGTGTAACAAAGAATTAGTTAAACAAAAATCATAACATTATCAATTGAACAGGGGACATCTTTGAAAGGAAAGATGTTATATGTTAATGTACCTTTCATTTGTCAGCCGACATGTAACCATACATTATTTTCATTTTGTATGGACCTACTATGAATTTTGATATCACGTAACATGTAGATAGTGGTAGCTTTTTGTTGCAGATATGCTTCATACGACATGCACTTTAAATCAAGAAGTAAATAATGTAGTAAAGGATCCCTGATGGTGCAATGCACAATATTTTTTATAATATATTGTATTCTAGCATTTATACAATGTTTGTATACGAAAGGGTAAGTGTTGTTGCATTTTGGACAATGAATTGTTCCATTGTTGATGAGTGTGGATGAACCGATAATAGAGTTACAAATAGCACAAATAGGTTCAAATGAAGTTGAATATGAATTTGATGCCATCAGCATACCTTCGACCTGTTTATAAGATATTCAAATTTTAATGTACAATATTGTATATGAAATACAAAGTTAGCAAGAAGAACATTATTGTTATACTTACGACATTAGTAGATAAAGTTAATTTCTTGAGATTCTTTACTACATTTGTGTTAAGATCATTTATGAAGGTTTATTTTTTTGTTTGGGATATTTTTTCTTTGACATCTTTCCTTTTTGTTATATTCTTGAAAAGAATAAGGGGAAACTCTCATTTCTACAATTGTTGTTCCATTGAAATAAAGTATTGTTCGTATGCATTGAACAATTGCAACCGCAAGAGACAAATTACGATAGTTATATAGTGAATTAATGCATATTATCTATGAAAAATTAAGAATAAGTGTTATGTAAATACATACTATTTCATATACATACTCAGAATCTCCATCCTTGATATGTACTATGTATTGAAATCCAGCCCTTTTGGCGAGTGTAACAATTGCACCGATTGTCTAAGTTGGGTAATTATGTTCTTGTCTACAAAATTCTTAATGGTTGTATCTGGAATGAAACAATATATTTTTCAAACTTCATGCATGGTTTCTATGATCCTTGATTCATCGAGGGAAATTATTTTGGCAATATTATGAAATTTCTAATTGATATAATGCTCCTTTGTGAAAAAAAAAATCAAGTTGCTCAATTAAGTGTCCAAGTATAGTTAATGTTATCATCATCATTCCTTTATCATCTGTCAAATCAACACATAATATTTGACATGCTTTGTTTTCTTTGTCGAGTTATGTGCTATAAACAACCATTATGTCTCCAACAAATGATTGTCCAATTCTGTGACTGTTCAAGTCTTTTATTGATACTTTTAGTGGGGGTATTTGTTTTTTCCTGTATAAATTTCTTACCTATATACTTATATAAACATTTCTATAATGCTATGTTTTTTCCAAAAAATGTAGAAGTATAAATAAATTACATTGTCACATTGAATAAGCATACCTTTTTAATGCATCATTTCTTCCTGTATAAATTTCTTATTTATATACTTCTATGAACATTTCTATAATGATATGTATTTTTCCATAAATGTAGAAGTATAAATAAATTACATTGTTGCACTGCATATGCATATCTTTTTAATGCATCACTTTGTAAAATGGTTGAGTCGTTTCTTGCTTCTTCTATTTCATTTGCACTAAAAATAATAATTTCATATTTCAATACGATTTGGATATTATCACATGTATTTTTCATAAGTAATGAATGAAGAGTTTATAATAACTAAACTATAGATATATTGTAGTTGTGTTGTCTAGGAGGACTGACTACTAGTGCTTTGCTCACTTCTCCAACATTTTATGGTTTATATGAATTTAAGCATAAATATCTATATTAATTGATTGTAGAAAGAGAATGCATATATATTGGGAATTAATATTGTAAATACAAATGAGAATATATGTATAGTTTTCATAAACATAACTTTTTAGAGCTTATGATTGGCTTGCATCGTCTATTCTACCTTTTCATTAGTTGTTACTATGTTGTAATTACACAATAGTAACATACTTTTAGTTTGATTTTCCAAATGTGAAAAATATGTCATGTTTAAAAATTATTCGTCACATTGTATTCTAATTAGTTATACAAATTATTTTAACTATATGAATGTAAGTAATTTTTGACAAGAAAAATTGAAGTAAAAGAAATGGTGGAGATGATTATGGGCACATTGCTTGGTAGCTTCTTGTTGACAATGTTCTTTGGTGTGGCCAATCACCTTTTATTTTTCTTCAGTTGTTTGACCTATTTGTTCTTTTGCTTCTTCAGTGGATACCCTATTATAGTTGTAGAATAGCATCAAATATTTAGTTCAATTTAAGAAATGTATGGATATATATTATGCCTATTCGAAATATTTTGTAAAACACACATTATAAATACCTATCTAGAATCCTTTTATTATAACTACTTTATAGATGTAAAGAATAATGGAAAACCAGAATATAAAAAACATATAAAAGAAAATGAAAAAGTAGATACCTTGTTTCATATTCCATGTCGTCGTTCTTTTTTATTTTTTGTTTTCATTTAAATGAAAATGGTTTTATTGGTAGAATCTACATTCAAGGATATATGAAGTCATATATGTAAATGCATAATAGGATGCATAATATATATGGTCACATTATTTTCTTTATTACACATAGGAATATGCTAGCATGCTTTAGTTAACTAAAAATGGAAAAAACAAACTCTACATATCAAATGGTATCAAAATTTGTAATTACATCATGTGTTTCATATGTATATCATAGCCAAAGGACAAGAGATATTGTTTCATGATCAAACCAATATGTGTCTAATGATAAAATTTTGTATTGTGTGTTAGTTACATTTGACAACACATGGTCAATAAATGATTTATGCAAGCTACTATTTTTGTTGATGAGAAAATGGAGATTGCAGTTGTTCACGTAGCATTATAGTTCTTTTGTTTTCTGATTTCTTTATAAAATATCAATATTGAAGTCTCCCAATATAATTAGGATATCCTTTATATCTAGATGGAAAAAAAAATTGTAATGACATTTAAAATATTATTTAAATTTTCATGTGATGATGCCTATATATTGAGTATTGCAATTTGTGATCTGTGAACTATTATTTTTGCCAACAATGCTTCTACAAGTCGCTCTTCAAAATGGATGTGTTCAAGCATAGTTATATGTTCTTTTGCATGTAGTGATGCATATATATTGAGCATTGCAACTTTTGGTCCATGAACAATTATTTTTTCCAACAATGCTCCTACAAGTTTCTCTTAAAAATGGATGTTTTCAAGCATTGTTATATGTTTTTTAACGATTATCATCAGTCCATGCTTAACGCAACTTGAGATGCAGTTGAAATTTGTGAAGTACTCATTCTGAATACACAATGACATATATGTTTCCTATAAGCATAATGTCATATCACATTGTGTCACAATCACTACATATGTCACTAAGATGTGCACAATTTACGAGTGTTTAGAGAAGGAATGGAGATGGATTACAATGATTGTATTCATGAGTATTCATATTCTAATTTCCATTTTGAAGTGCTTTGCAAACGTTGCATTCACAATTTAATTTTTGCTTAACCTTTAAATTATTGTTTGTGAGAGCATTCAACATATACAATGACTATGTTTCTCACACATGATATAGTTGTGTATGCTAATTCATGCACTTATATTCTAGTAGGGTCAAATGCAAGCAGATCCAAGGTTAAATCCTGTGACCTATGTATCATATGCACCCATGCAAGTTGACTTGGGAATTGTTTCCATATTTTCAGATGATCCATATTTGGCATCATAAGCATTTATTTTTATATTCATAATATTGGTGTCCAATCATGTGCTATGTCTGAAGTATACAAATGAGCTAGTTTTATAGATGGTTGATGACCCATATCAGGGTCATGGAACTTAATCCATAGAACATCAACCATATCTGTATGGGTATATGATTTAAATATTCCATATGCACCATTTACTAGTCCATCTTGTGCATCATAATTGCAAGCATACATTTCAACTAACATGTTCAACTTTATCACAATTTGTGAAGGAAAATTAGTTGTATGTTGATGCCTTGGAAGATTTCCATTATTCTCTTCATCTTCGTAAATTTCATAGATTAAAATTTTATTGCCATGGATGAGCAATAACATTTTCTTGTTATGCATTGAAACATCCTTGTTTTTGTAAAATAAATTGAGAAATGTTGGATCATTTGGTACAGGATGCATGCAAGTTGTATTAATATATGTTATATCATCAAATGTTTGAGTATTTGTTCTCATTATATTTAAAATTGATATGAATTTGTTGTATGTTTTTCACATAGTCATATGTAATGGAAGCACTTGACATTATCTTTCTAGAAATCATGTATTATTGTTTGATTAATGATTCTCGGTTGTTCAAAAAATAGATAGTCTTGAATAGGTTGCGCTTGGCATAAATCACCCCAAAATACCATGTCAATGTTTCCAAGCTATTTGGTTTGTACATGTTTTATGTTTTCGAGTCTATTTTCAATAGAATATAAGAATAGACTACCGATAATTGAGGATTCCTCTTTAAAATCTAACCACAATTCTTGATAGAACTTTGATAAGTTGTCTAATACTTCTTTGTTGAGTGGCAAGAATTGGGACTTGTTAAAATGAATTAACAATTCAAAATGGGTTTTTGTTCCACTTACATTATATGCATCTTTTCCTATATATGCTAATATTAGATGTAGTTCCTTGCTCTAGTTGACTTACAATGATATGAATTTAACATTTATTTATCTCTAAGGCCCACACTCTATTCTTTGAAGACCTCAGGTTGAGGATCCGAACACATGAATATATTATTAGTGGTTGTGATGTTATGTATGTTCTCCATTGATATTATGATGAAGATAACATTAATGGTTATGTATGTTATCTATTGGGATTATGATGATTGTAGAATTAATGATTATGCATGTTCTTTATTGATATTATGATGATTGTAGCATAAATGGTTATGTTTGGCCTCTATTGAATTTATGATGATGATGGTAGCAAAGGATATGTATGCTCTCTATTGATATCATGATGATGATATCTTTGATGGAGAGGTATTTTTCTATTGATTTTACGATGTTGATAGCTTTGATGGATATGTATGTTTCCTTTGATGTTATGATGATGATAGACATGATGGATGTGTCCCCTATGTTACCTACTTGCATTAGTTCTGGTTCAAAATGAACAATGATGTGAATGACTAAGTGATGTTGATGATGTTATTATGACAATGACTAACACTGAGAAACCTTGTTACCGATGATTATTGAGTATGTCAAGAAACCACCAAAGGAACTCGCATATGATGAGTTGGCGACATCTGGTTTGATGAAAAATTATATTTTGTCTTTGAAATTTTAAGTCAATTTTGAAACCCGCTATATATGTTTATCTATATTCTGATGATATGTTAGTGGTTGCAGGGACAGATTAGTTTCTTGGCCGAATGACTCACATATGGGTGATGGGGTTGTACTATTGGATGGAACTGCATGGGAACACTGGGCTAGTGTCCCTAATCTCATCCACTAGCACTCCCACCGTGACTTGGGCTGGAAAGGTTGAAACGCCTTTGCCTTGAAGATCACGATGTTATGAGGGCATGTCCCAAAGTTGGTTCAGTCGTGAGGTTTTTACCGGGGGGTGCGCATCAAGGTGGATTCCTTGATCCCTGACATAATTAGTCTCACTATAGTAGGAAACATAAGAGATGATAGTGGTTTCTTTCGTTGCACCTATACTTTCCCCTCATAGCCACTAAATGCTTGAAGGGCAAGTGGCATGGCACCCTTGTAACTTCAAGGGAATTTCTTGAAGGGCACGACCAACTTGGCACCCTTGGCATCACAAATAAACGGTTAGGCGTGACACCCTTGGAACTTCAAGGGAATTTCTTGAAGGGCATGACCAAACTTGGCACCCTTAAATCATTATAAATAAATTAATTAATAAATATAATCAAGACATGAAAACCAGGTAAATTCACATCAAGGGTAAATGATGTTAGAAACCTAGGTAATTAAATCAATAATAAAAATTGGGTTAAGAGGATCATAGGAAGAATTAAAATATTTTACCTTAAAAACTCTAACTTTCCCATATTGGAAAATATTAGGTTGATAATGTAGTTTAATTAGGTAAAAAGGAGAAAGAGGGA
Organism: Pinus taeda; assembly: GCA_000404065.3. Taxonomy (NCBI): domain Eukaryota; kingdom Viridiplantae; phylum Streptophyta; class Pinopsida; order Pinales; family Pinaceae; genus Pinus; species Pinus taeda. Next base: position 158,085 of record APFE030308893.1, read on the forward strand.
CATAAATGTAAGGATAAAAATTAATCCTAAAATAGTTAAGCCTAATTAAGAGGAGGATGGTGAATTAAAATAAGATTAATAAATTTCAAATTTAAGTAAATAATTTTTGAGACCCTTGATGAGAAAGTGACACATGGGTGGGTTAATAATCAAACTATTGAGTTATAAAAAATAATTAATTATGCATGAAATTCCAAGTGTCGCCTATAAGGACACCTATAAAAGAAGGGGCAGGCCCTGGGAGAAGAGACCTTTTTTACCATATTATTGGATGGATGAGACTATGTCAGAGTAGTGACTACGAGTTATATTGAGTTTGGTGAGGTAAAGGATTTTAGAGAGGGGACTCTTGAGCCAAAGAGTGATCTCCTCAACCAGCTACTACATTCCTCCATTATACAACCCCATTGCAACTCCGAGGTCCGCAGGGAAGGAGAGTACACAAGGAGTAGGTTGGGAGGTCAAACGGTGGGTCATTGCATTTGGATTAAGCACGTTGACATTCACACTTGGAGGCGTCCGACAACGAAGGAGGGAAAATAGCGACAAGCCAAGTTTGAATCTTGTCTCCTAGTGAACAATACCTATGTTATTATAGTATTCTTTTGTATGAATTAATTATGGTTTTAGTTAATAACATGTAAACTAGATGATACGTTAAATAAAGTGAAATTTAGGAAAGTTTTATGTATTGCTTAATGATTTTTGAGTTCCCAATGCTATTTTCTTATGGTTGTATTTTAGTATTTAAAAAAATATATATATTATAGGGTTGGTCCCTACACTTGGTATCAAAGCTATGTTGAACCCTTGAGACCTATGGGCCCATGCATGCATGACTAGTTTTGTTAAATATCTACTACATTCTAACCTAAATTTATAAGAGTAAAATGCAGATAATTATAAACATAAATGGAAAAAATATGTTTTAGTTAAACACAAGTCCAAGAAAATTGGAAACAACCAATGCATGCCTAAACGTACTTCATATATTTGATTTGAGTATAAGAACAAGTCTGGTACAATATGAATGTTTGGTACAATTGAATATTTCTGAGACTTCATTCTTAAATTGAGTAACACGTAATAGAATCTACTTTTCTTGTGCAAGCTGTACATCTGCCCAATCTCGATCACAGTAAATATGTGTGGTTGCAAGAAAAATCACATGGTGTGGGGGCTCTAGAAGTTTGAATGTTGTTTACAGTCCAACACAATCCCACGTCAAACTCACCCTAGGGTCATTCGGATCTCCTCTGTCTTCCGGTAAATCAGTTTGTGGGGATCCTACCAATGTACCTTCACTGTTATTGGTACCTAAATTTTCTTCATCTTTCACCTTGTCTGAATTTTTTGGATCTTCATTAGCAGGTACAAGGTCATTGTAATCAATGGTCTCCTATAAAATTAGCTATGCTCACTCATGCTTGTAAAAGATGCCACAGCCATCATGTTTGCGTCCACAACGTTGGATATATACACTTAAATACCCTTCTTTTTCCATGTTTCCTTCGTAAAATGTTTCAAATTCATCTAATTCCTGTAGACATAAGAAGTTAGCCTCCAAACATTTTAGTAGTGTTAGGAGAGATTTTGAACATGCCTTCCATTTCAAGAAATGTGATGGAGAGTGTGGAAATAACTTTCTCTTTACATATACCTAAGCAAGAACATTGTATGAGACAACACGGATAATGGACCCCTCTGATATGTTTTTGACAACCCATTCCTTATTATCCATAGGAATAAATTCAGGAAAGAATGGTGAGACTAATCTTGTCATTGGTCTTGAAAAGGCATAGGGATTAAAGAAGTTAAAAGAAACCGATCAGACCACATTAACTTTGAAAGACATTTAAGAAATGTAAACAAATTAGAAACTCGGAACTTTAAAAATAAAAAATTTAAAAAAAATGCTAAGTTTCAGTTGTTAATTAGGAAAACTATAAAAACTCGTTACCTATTCACTTATTTCACCCTGTGAATAAACAATATTACATATCCATCCAAACCAGAAAACCAAATTCATAAAGAGCCACCACATGATATAACTGAAAACACCCATTTCAAAATACTTGATGAAAAATGGGGATTTTAAAGTACAATCAAAGAGGAAGTTTTCCAAACTTGTGAAAAAACAAATCCTCGAATTCCACCACTCAATTGATCCATATTGTTGCTCTCCAAAATTTTGTAGAAATGTTATTCAAATCAAGATTTCCATTGCATACTCACGAAGGAAGTTTAATATTTGAATCTAATACCATGGTTTTGATACAAGCAATGCAATTCCAATGTTTATAAAATAAAGTTTACTCATCACATATGATTCCTTCAACTTCAGCCTTCACCAGAAAACAGCAGTGATTCAACGTTTTATTTTATTTTACACATAAAAGTTTTCAATTCTAGCTTTATCTTTATATCATTTTATTTTTCAAAAGCACAAACGGGTTTACACTTCCACTTGATTCCATTTCCAATTAACTGGTTGTCATTGTTAACGGGATGGAATTGTTGGAGATAATTACATGAGTTAAGATGAGTTCTTAGTTTGAATTGTTTAGAAAAATAAATTCAACTATCATTCATGTGTCAGTAAAGTGCGTGTTATATGTCCATCTATGTTTGGTGAGTTGAGTGTGTTAGTAATGTATGTGTAATATGTCCAGCTATGCTTAGTGAGTTTAAGTGTTTATGATCATGTACATTTGATCAATTAAATCACTTTCAAAGAATTCCATTAGTAATGCTCAGACATTTAGTGGTTAAATAAATGGAACTAAAAACTCAACGAATCTTCAGAAAAGTCAACTTCACTTTTTAATATGTACTTGCACGTCCAGTTGTGTTGGTTTTACTATTTCTTCACAACTCAGAGTGTAAACTCACCATTGTATCTTCCAACGAGTTATTATTCCGTTGGCTTATGGAACATCATGCATGGTTTCCAAACCTATATTGAGGAAAAAAATGCAAGTGGTATACATCTCCCAGAAATAAATCATCTTGTAAGGTCAGCAATGGTGATTTGTTCTAGATCTGACAGAGAAGAATTGCACCAAGAGAATTCAAGTAAAACATCATATGCAAATGTTGAAATAACAGTTGCAAGCTTTTATTCTTGGATTTTTACAACAATTCTAGGCCTTTCTCATTTCTTTCCATAGCATGTTCAGGGTGTCATTCAAAGGGCCAATATAAGTCGCGATGTTGCAGTCCAAACTCCACCACCAAAGGAAGTGCATTATTCAGATGCAGCAGGGTTATTGAATTTTGGAACAACATGGGCTATTTCTCTTGCTATTAGATCTCCATTAAGAGTAGAATGCCTAATGGAATCCTCTATGTCTGTGAGTCATTCTAGCATCCTTCCAGATCTCATATACCCGTTTGTATTCTTCTTGTATCATTTTGGCTTATTGAACTTTTGTTTATGTCTAATTGTAGGCATATTTATTGTACAAGTCTAGTTTGGGATTTTTCACAGAAGGGATTTCTTGTATTTATTATGCTAATTTGTACCATGGCATATGGATTTGATATAAAAATTGAATTTTACTTAAAACTTTTTTATTGTGACTCATTTACACTCTTTGAGGATGCGAATTAAAAAAATGAATAAACCCTTAAACTAGGAAATTATTTTCTCATGTTTATGTGGATCACTTCAAAGTAACAAAGATTTGTTTTACTGAGATCCATTATAATGTACAATTTGGAATTTTGTTTAAAAAGACACAAAAATGATTTTTATAGGTTAGCAACTATGATATTAAAGGTGTACTTAAACAACTAAAACACTGTGCTGAAATATTGTTCTTGACAACATATTTTTGTCAGAGACGATGAAATATTGGTCGATTGAAGAGTAAATAAAATGACCATAGAGTGAAAATTGAAACTTCCAAGAAAAAAATTGAAACTTTGAGTTGCATTGATTTCCTCAGCATAGTAAATTTTTACAAGAAGATCTTGTTGCATTCAATAAAATAAAAACAACCATGTTCAAGTAAAACAGGTAAACAATTGCCATATCTTCTATAAAAAAAAAAAGTTGCATAAATACTGGTGGGAAATAACTATCAGTAAAAATGATTCTTTACCTGAATGTAAATAATATCCCAAATAGCTCTTTCACTATTCTAGTCATTTATGCTTCATGCATGCTAGCGAATTATTGAGAATGAAGTCTCACAAGTTGTTGAGGAATCGCGACAATATCAAACCATTGTTTAAAATTTTCTAACATTGGTGCCTAAAAAAGAGAAAGTAGAAGACCCCAATGGCTATAAACGTATTTTGGTTTTGTTTTTCCTCAGGAAAAATCAACAAATTTCTATTAATAAAATAAAAAGTTACGTAGAGTAGATGCACAAGTGTAATATAAAAAGTTGCATAGAGTAGATGCACAAGTGAGTATAGGAATTGTCCTAGGGGACCAATGTATGTGCTTAAAGCACTCAGGTAGCTAAAAGCTACAAAAAAAATAAAAAATAAAATACATTTATCTATATAAATTGGTTTTTTCTTTTTTTCCTTTTTCTTCTGGACTTTTTGCCAAGCCCCAAGTGATGGAGTAGTGGTAACAATTGCCAACTCATTATTTCTTGAAATGTTTGAGGCCTCTTTATCTGAATATAAGATCTCAAAGACATGAGATCGCTTAGTTCCACCTATGCCTTGATTGTGGTTCTTTTCTCTGTGATGATTCTTAAGGATCGAAACCACTACTGAGTTATTTGGATTCACTACTTGTTTGTTTGTTCTAAACCTCGTCCATCTCTTCTCCCTCCTCTTGAGAACATTATTGATTTTTCATCTCCGAATGTTGCTAGGTCTCGTCCATTTCTTCATCCTCATCATTTAATGGACGAAGGTCCGGGAATTTCCATCCTTTTTTTCTTTTTTGGTCCCTTTTGTGTTCTTTTCTTTGCTTATGTTCATGTGTTCTACAAGCGCCCTGTTTTATAGAAAATTTGACATCTAAAGCCAGTGTTTTCAAAATCTAACCACTATGTCCACTTGAAGTCATCATTCATGCCTTTTACAAAATAATTACAAAGAACATAACTAGTAGACTCATGCCATTTATCCCAAAAGATTATTTCCTCAAAGCAAATGATTTTTGTAGAACATTGTCAAATACTTGATGGTATCATGGTTTCCCATGTAAGTTATTGACTCTCTGAAAATTACTAAGGATGTTGTTAAAGAGATCCCCGTGTATTGCTGGCATTGAGATATCTTCAACAGTGTTGTTGTACAAGACAAGATTAGCCCTGTGGTTGCCTCCATGAGAGGGAGTATGAATAAGGTATCCTTTTTGAGATATGTATATTTTTTGTTCTAATATTTTATTTGATGTCTTGCATGAACAAGATACGGTTGAGACGAATTCTATTTGTGGCATGATGTTTAAGCTAATACTAGATATGAGCATGATGATATGTTTCTGATCTACAAAGAACAGGACTGATCAAAACACTGACCCAACTCCCCCCACTGTCTAAGCTCCTAGGGTGAGGAATTCAGATGCAAGGCTCCCGGGATTGAGTGATCTTTGGACAAGTAGGTCGTATATGTTTCTCCCCTATCTATTACCCATAGTGTGTGTGTGATCCTTGCATGTTTTGACAAGTTAGGTATTTCCCCCTATCTTGGTCTTTGCAGAGTATACCCTAGTTGGCATCATACCCACAAGTTGGGCTTGTTGGGATTGTCCATCCCCATATGGCCAACAGGTTGAGGAGGCTTGGGGGTGTGTGATCCTTACCTTTGGTAAGTTAGGTGTCTCATCCAAGCTCAAATTACGATGCAGGTGTTATACCACATGACTCTTGACGGTCATTATTGGGAAGATCAGTGGGAAATAGGATGGGTTGAGATGTGCTCCTCTATATCACCTATTTCTTGATATGGGATTGAAGATGTTTTTCTCCACCATGAGATTCCAGGTTGAAATGTGCTCCTCGATGTTATTTTTGGGGTTGAGATATTCTCTCCTATACTATTTTAGGTTAAGGCTAAGTTCCCCGACATGGTTTCAGGTTGATATGTGCTCCCTGATGTCATCCCAGGTTTAGCTAGAGTCTCCAATGTTGATGATGATCATAAAATTATCTCCCCATTGATGTTTCCCAGGTAGTAGCATTGGGCTCCTTGCTAGATGTGATTCCAGGTGGTAGCAGTGGCTCCCCGATGAATAGAGGGTGGTAGCTTACGGTCCCCTCCGATATCAAATTCCTCTTCTTTTAGATTCAAGAATGTTAAGCATATGAGCATAGGAAATCAAGAGATGAGAAGGAAGAAATATAGATGATTCAAGATAAATAGTGATGGCATTTGATTACGAGATACTTGAGATTGGATATGATTTGATGACAATATACTTGTGATGATTACATGACGTTGTTGAAATTTCTCTCTAGCTGAGAGGGAATGTTAATTTGGTACCTCAATGACAAATTCCAACCATGGGATGTGATTCCTCTTTTTTATAAGACCAATTTTTACTATTTAAGTGCTCAATAGCTCAATTTAGACAAGGGAAAATGTATTTTTGAATTAAAGGCCACATGTGCGTATTTGATTAGGTCAACCCTAAAACAAATTGGAAACCCTTGGAAATATATAAATAAAAGTGACCTCAACCTCATTTGGACATGATCATAATACATTATTATATTCTCTTCTTTGGTTTGGCTTGTACACATCTGAGGCAAGTTCACGGAGATTGGTTAACACAGGTTCAAAACTGCAAGGTTCGAAGCTTGCATCTTTGTTTTCAAGGTTTTGGGTCTGAATAGCAGGAATGTCATGGAGACATTTCGACTGCAACCACAAGAATTTCATGGAGATATTTTGACTGAAGCCTTTTAGCCACATGCATGAAACATATTCCCTACCACTAGAACCTAAAGGTTGAATTTTTTAGTTGACCGAATTTTTCCCCCATTGACCGCAAAATTCGATAGTTGACTACCGACAATGAAAACAGGTTCCTGAGTCAAGGTTTTTGGATTATTAGCATGGTTGGGTTCATCTTATGGATATTTTGTAGTTGATTTTATTGGATAGTTGTATGGATGAAGATATGGATCAATGTACTCTCTTTTGTTGAACCATTCAATGACAATCTAATAAGAAGAAGAATTTGAAAGTGTTTTCCCTGTAGTGGGTTTTTCCTCTGTTTTTGACCAACCATGGTGTCTCTATGTGTGAATGCTTTTCCTCTATTGTTCCTTTATGTTCCATGACATTGATGATATTGTTCTTTCTACATAATTCCATATTTTGCATATGGTGCTGAATAATTATGTAAATCGAAATAATGATATGATTTTATGGGGTGAATTTAAATACGAAAATAATGAAATGGAATTATCAAAGAAAATAAAAATATAGCCCTAAGATAAATTAACAATTTTAACAAGTATCTACAATAATAGAAATTATTAAAAAAGAAAAGTCGCATACTACACATGTTGATTGTGTTTTCTTAGTTATCGGTGATTTTAACATTGATATTCAATTAGAATGGCCTTGTAGTAGCAACACTTTGTTAGAAAATATGGAAATATAAAAATGACAAGAAATAACAAATAAATTATGTCCACGATATAAAACAATAATAAATCATATCTAACCAAATTTTCCAGTTGAAAAATGTGAAATCAATGTCCCAAAAGCATATTGGTTTTATCATAGCTTAATTCATGTTTTGCTAACCCTCTAATAAAAACATGTTATACACTTTGCTAAATCTTTGATCACAACAAAATCTAAATTTGTGTGCATCTCTCATTTACTCATAACAATCTAGGTATGTAACAACACATTCAATACCATTCTTCTTGTTTTAGGTTTTAAACAATGTTTTAAAAATAAAACTGGAAATAAACGCAACCCACATGTATTTTTGTTTCTACATATTTTCATCCTTAATTGATATTTACTATTGAATACAATATATTTCTCTTGCAAACCTAAGAGGTTATAGCAGTTTTTTATGTATATAAACAATATGAAAAGGCATGAGGACATTGAGACAAAATATATATTATGTCAACTTGAAAAGAGGAAACATTCTCTATGCCTATTCTTATTGACTTGATTAAGAAGGCATTATTCTCACTCTCACCCATTAAATATCATTTTATACACAAAAACACAAATAAGATCTTCAAATAGAAGACAAACATAGAAAATTTAATCCAATAACAATACAAGAGCTCAAAATCTTAAAAGTAAGAAGATTCTTTCAATGTGTACAACAATTGATCAAGCACATGGACTGGAACTATTACATTTTGAATTACTTGACACAAGAGGAGTGATGATAGTGCCACACAACCTAATCGCACATATTGAAACCAAACTTGTTGTTGGTCAAGGAGTTTGCATCACAGTTTTCAAATTCTCCACAAAAATAGAGTATTACCATGGAGACTATGATTGCATATTGTTCTTGCATGTTACAAGTACATTGGAAAAAATACAACTTGCTTTTAAATAATAAAAATTCCTACTGACCACAACCATAAAACAAATAACAACCAGATCTACCTTTGCAGTTGGAACAATTCTTGCACTTCTAACATTCACAAAGTAGACAAGTGTGCAATATGAATTAGAGATAAAATATTGGAAATTATAAGAACATAAAGCAACAATATGTACATACTCAACCATGCATACTTTTGTGCATTTACATAAAATAATTTACCATACTCAGTCATGCATACTTTTGTGCCTTTGCATAAAATAATTTTATATCACATATTGTTCATAATAATGCATTTTCAACTACAAGTTTACTAGTTCTCTATTTTTTTCATGTTTCATTTCAATACAATGAGCACACACTATTGGTGTTATTTTGAAATCTTGTTAAATGAAAAGGAAAATAAAACAAATCATTGTGTACCTATAAATCAACATTCATAAGACTCAACAAATTGATTTCTTTAACAACAAAGGTAGTTTCACAAAATATAGAATATAGGTTATATTAAATTATTTTATGTTTTTATAGCATATTATATTTTAATATCTAACAATTTAATTATATTTAAATATTACCAAGTTTAGGGGATGCTAACCATATAAAATGTCCATGTCAATCCATTTGTTGCAATTTGTAGCATTTGTGGTTTTCCGAAAGAGACATTTGACACGGTTAGTCGTGATAAACTCCATTGTTCTACATGTCAAAAATTGACAAAATATGAGTGTTCCCTTCAACTACAGTGCATCATTCAAACAACAACAAATTTTCAAAATGAATGTACTCTAAAAGAAAAAATATTATTGCAACTTTGTCCATCCTTAACGAGTGACATATGAAAAGTATTTGGGAAACATGTTTGATGTTATCTATAATCTACATGAATTCCATATACAAGTCACTTTCACACTAGATCATGGAAATTTTATCTTGTACAAAGAATGATGTACAATTATTTGAGAATGCATGAGAACATGAGGTAAGGGGAAAATGCCTTTGCTTGAGGGTTTTATTGGTTCATGGAAGATATGATCCATGTTGAAAGAGGATTTAGCAAAGTACCTTGAAGGTTAGGGTGCCCTATTGGAAATATGGAGAAGGGGTTGAATCAATATTCATTACTTTTAACTATTTTTAGCTTTTAAAACATTTAATGCACATAAATCATTAAACACATATCTTTATAAGAAACACTTACACAATTTTTATTTCTAAACGATTTATAAACTTCCACGTAGAAATTAAGTACCAACTTAAAACCTTTGCAGGCACCAACCTACAGGATATTCCAATCCCCTAGTTGAGCACCAACTTAGTAACTTTTTAGGCATCAACTTATAGGAGACTCCAATTCCCTAGTTGAGCACCAACCCATCAATTTTGTAGGCACTAACCTACTTTCTAATTTTTTTTTCCTTGGACTTGTCAATAGCATTTCCTTATCATAGCCACCTATCCGTTATATATTCATTAATTCTCTACTTTTATTGACTCCTCAATTTAGATTATCTCTCCAAATCGACTTTCCTCAAAATAAAATCCTTCCTCATAGTATTATATTGCCAGAGAAAACATCATAATGTCTTAGCTTCCGTTGGGACGTAGTAACAACACCAAAATGAAATCATTGTCATCACTCCCAATATCCTTCCCAAGGATCACTGCATCCTTCTTCAACCTTGTAGTCTTCAGATCCAAATCAATGTCAACGAATCACCCTTCCTCAACGCACTAGTCACTCAACTAAAAGCATCAAAATGGACAACATGACCACCTTCCTCACTAACCTCCAAATTGATAAAAGCAGTAATCCATTGCTTTATTCCACTCTCAAGATGGAACTCCACAAATTTTTAGAATACACAGTCCACTTTGAACATATATTGTCCTCCTCTTTTAGTCACTCAAAATGTTGTTGAGAAATGTAACTATTTTTGGTCTTCATAATTATTGTACTCATTTCAATATGTATCCTATGTAAAAAACATGAAAGAGAAGAAAGAAAAATATTGTTATTAAAGCATGGGTTTTGATGAGCCTAATCATTGAGTAATTATATGGGCCTTAATTGACCTTAATTCACCTCCTAACTTAGTCAAACCAACTATTCTCACAACTTATTGCATACTTTTGATTATATTTTGTTTATGAGATGAGTAGAGTTGGATATTTTGCTTTGTGGTCTAATGTGCATGTAATGGAGGAATAAAGAACAAAAGAAAGGAAAATGTAGGGATAAAAGATAAAGCAAGGAACTATGGTAAAGACCTTGGTAAAAACTTGAATGGGACAAGGGAGAGGAATTATAGGAGGTAAATCCTCTTCATTTACTTCCCCTCCATTCGAGTATCCCTCCATCAGCTAAAAGTACAAACAGCCCCCCTTCTAGAAGGAAGCCAAGCAAGTGAAGGTGAAAACAGCCAAATCAGGAGTACTAGAAGGCAGCCAAGCAAGTGAGAGTGCAAAACAAGCCAAATCATGTGTACTAGAAGGCAACCAAGCAAGTGAAAGTATGATTTTATCTTGAGTTGGGAGCCAAGCCTCCCTACTAGAAGGCAGTTGAGCTAGTGAAAGGGAAAGCATGAGTTTATCATTGAATTGGGAGTTCTGCCTCCCTAATTTTGAAGGAAGTCGTTGGAGACTTCATATGTATAATTAGAGAGGCTTAGGACCCAATTTTTTTAGTCATGAAAAGTTAGCAAGAATTCAGACTTCTCATTGTAGAACTCTACTTTGTTTTCAAGTTGCAAGTCTTGTAACAGTTTTTGTTTTATAATGAAGATGAGTTTTGTTTTGAGCGAGCACTGAGTTAACTTAGAGGGCTGAAGCTCTTGAGTTAGGACCCGACCCTAGCAACCAAAGCTCCTCTTTATTATATTGTTATGCTGGCATAGATTCCTATTTTCTGTTCATTTGCTTAATTAGATGTATTTTCATTACAACAGTAGTACAGATTCATGGTTTCCTATTTATTTGTTTAAGTAGTTGCATTTCCATTACAGAGGTTTATTGTTTAACTGTTTATTTGTTTAAGTAGTTGTAGTATCATTATAATAGTGTAGAGTAGATTAGTTGTGTTTTAGTTTTCTTCATGTATGCTTTCATTCAATTAGAAGGTTAACAAAGAAAAGATCCACAAGGTTGCCCATAGGCGTCTTGGCCTCACCTCCTCCCTCTGGGACCATGAGGTGAGGAAGAAACCCTACAGCAACCCCAAAAACACAGGGTTTTGGTTTTCACAGGGAGTTTGTTGTTTAACGTAGTCACTGGGTTCATTGCATTGTTACTCTGTTCCTTTCATGATCATATGCTCCTTCACTCTCTTCCTATCATTTGATCTCCCTCATATCCCTTTCATTCTCCCTCAGCATGAAATATTTAGGTGGAAGCAGTTAATTCATGTTTAAATAGTTTTTACCCATAGATTACCTTACACAACAAAACTTGACCAATCACTACCCAATTCATTTTCAACGTTGAATTTATGCACTTTAAATCCCCACCGTCAATCTACCTTGTCTGATCTGACGGCTATCGCGCACCCACTCGCCAACTATCTCGGTCAAATATCCATCGTTGATCTGCCTCACCAGATCTGACGGCTATCGTGTGATATCACGTGGATTTATGTCTAATCGTTATCCTCCCGAGGGCATGCGATAAGAGTGGTTTCCCTGTGCTACATGTCGCCTAGGGAGGCTAATCATGTAAAAGTTTAGAAAAATACTTACAACTTTGAGGGCGCACAATAAACAGCTTAGCGCCCTCTGAACCTGCTCCGTCATTTCCACACGTTTTCTTCTCCCACTTTAATCTCCACTGTCAATTTGTCTCTTGATCTGATGGTTGTTGCTTCACCCAATTGCCAACTAGCTTGGACGATCTCCACTGTTGATCAACCCTGCCTGATCCAATATCTGTCGCGCAATATCGCGCGGACACTTGCACGACCGTTATCTAGCCAAGAGCACATGATAAAAGTGGTTTTCTTGTGCTAAGTGTCACTTGGTAAGGCTAATCGTGTGAAATATCAAAATAAAGCTTATGGTTTTGAGGGCATGCGAAATACAACTTACCACCTCCGCAAACCCGCTACCATTTCCATATGTTTCATTTGCCCATGATATAATCTTTTTTGTACATCTGCCGATTAATCTTGTCCCTCCATCTCTTGACTTAGCCTCCACGATATAATCTCAGCCGTCCATCTCCAGTTAACGATGTTCATTCATCTATTCACTCAACTGCCATGACATATCTCCACCATTCATCCTGTTAGTTAACCTTGTTCGCCCATCCATCTATGTACCCTCCTATGATCCGATCTCAACCGTTCATTTACCTTTCACCCGCTTGATCCAATGGCTCTTATGCATTGTTGCTCATTACATCATCTTTTAACCAATTTTGATATCTGACTGCTCTTCCACTTAAACACAAACCTAGCTTAGTTTCCTTTGCTTACCCCTTAGTCTAGTTTTGATGCTTTTACTTCTATAACTTAGAGAATTAGCATTAGATTAGTGATTGATCTAGTAATTCTACTTAACATAGTTGTTTAATTGGTTAGCTAGGGTCTGGTGTGAGTTTAGCATTACATGATTGTTTTCTTCATTACTACAATAGAGTATCTCTCCCTTAGAATAGATTTCCTCTTCTTCCAGCAAAATCAAGCTTCTTCTAACCCTATAGAAGTCTACCTTGGAACCCCTAGGGTCTCTTGCTAGATGAATAGTGACAACAGGCAGTACCCTCACTTCTACTTGTGCATATAGAACTGTCACCTCCAAGTTTGTACGAACCTCGAGTTGATAAGTAAAGCTGGTAGCCCTGCGAGTTGCAGCATTCTTGTTGCAATACCTAGGCTCATCACTTTTTTGGCATTGTTTCCGGAGAGGTGTCAGAGTAGGATGTGAATCACTGCTCCTTCTATTTCTAGTCTCTAACTTTCTTTTCTTCTACTTCTAGTCTTCAATTTTATTTCATTAGTTTATTTCTACAAAAGTAATCTAGTTTCTTTCTTTCATTTGTCATTTATCTTCTTTCATTTCCATTCTGCAATCAGTGATTTCATCCTATAATTAGTTTTCTTTATGTCAGAAGTCTTTCAATTCAATCAACAATTTAATTCTGCAAGTAGTTTTCTTTCTATCAGAAGTCTTTCCATTCAATCAGCAATTTCATTCTGCAAGTAGTTTCCATTCTGATAGTATTTTTTCATTTAATCAGCAATTTCCTTTCTATAGAGTACTTTCCAGCTTTAAAGAAAATATTACAAAAACCAACCCAAAAACATTTCCTTTCATGCCTCGTAGGAATAGGGATAATTCAGGAAAATTCTTGCCAAATACCCCCACTACATCTAGCAGTCACCTTCTCTCTTCTTTGGTGACTGTGAATTGGAAGAACCTTTAGGTGAGCAACCTAACATATTTGAAGAATCTATAGGGAAAGAAGAAGAGGAAGAACCCATTCCTACTGAACCAATGGCTAAAAACCAAGATGGCATAGGAGATAGAGAGAGAATTGAGGGTGCCTTCCCCATTAGGGAAACCAATGGGGACACTAAAATGAAGAATATAAGCCCCTCTACTCTACCTCATTTCCATGGCTTGAACACAGAGGACCCTGACACTTTCCTATTTGAGTTTGATGTTATATGTTGAACCTATGAATATGCAAAGGATGAGAAAAAATTAAAACTATTTCCATCTACCCTCAAGGATGCAGCATTACACTGGTTCATGCGTTTACCTAGAGATAGCATCATAACTTGGGCTCAGATGTAGCTAGCCTTTAACAACAAATATAGGGACTACTGTAGGTCAAAGGACACTAAAGAAGAGACCATAGGCCAGGATGAATCCTTAGAAGACTATGAAGAAAGATTCCAGCTCAGTTACAAAAGGGTCAGGTGCACACTTGACCCTGAGTCATTGAAGTTGGTCCTACTTAGAGGAGTAAGGGGGGATATCCTAGATACCTTGCATTTGTTAGCAGGAGGAGATATCTACCAAATACCCTATGAGGATAGAAAGACTGTCTTTAGAAACCATTCTAGGGCAACCAGGAAAAAGGGTAGGAGTAGTCAACCTATGGCTAGTACATCATCTTCCAACTCATCCATCAAAGGTGAAATTGGAAATATGTTGGAGGACTTCAAAAGTGAGATGCTGCAAACCCTTGCCTTGCAATTGGATACCATGAATATCAAAAGGAAGTAAGAGGAAGCAGAGAGAGCCTTGGCCATCTTTTGTCCTAAATGCACAAGGAGGCATC
>APFE030308893.1:176848-209275 GCA_000404065.3 Pinus taeda
AAGGTTGTGTGCTAGAAATGCGGAAAGGAAGGGCACTTCAGAAGGGAGTGTAAATCTAAAGCTCTTGATAAAGGAAAGGGATCTGATGATGCTCCTTCCGCAGAGGCGAAAACCACCTCAGATGAAGGTGGGGATGTGACTTGGCTTCTTCAAGTACACATGTAGATCATGAGGCATGGTTGATTGACTCAGGTGCATCCTTTCACTTCACTCCCCATAGAGAGTGGTTCTGTGAGTATGAGAAATACAATGGTGGTGATGTCTTCTTAGGGGATGATAGGAAGGGTAGAATCATTGGTCATGGAAAAGTAAAGTTGAAGTTGCAAGGTGGAAGGGTTAGAACACTTTTGGGTGTTCTACATATTCCTGCATTGGCCAGAAATCTGATTTTTGTAAGCAAGTTGGATGATGCAGGTTTAAAAACAGTGTTCGAGAAGGATACCTACAAAATAGTTTGGGGATCATTGGTATTGATGCGAGGAGCTCGAATTGGAACTCTATACAAGCTACAAGGTAGCACTGTTATTGATGGGTGCAACAATTTTGTGGTTCCTGAAAGTGGAGCAGAAAATCTAGTGGTCTATAGAGATAAGACCATGTTGTGGCATCAAAGGCTTGTAAATATTGGAGAGAAGGGCCTTCGAATACTTCATGATAAAGGTATGGTAGAAGGTATGAGTAATAGCTCTCTAGATTTTGATTTCTGTGAAAATTGTGTATATGGGAAACAGAATTGAGTGAGTTTCCCCTCTAGTAGTAAGAGGGCGAAATAGATATTAGAACTTGTGCACAATGATGTGTTTGGACCTATGAAGGTTCCATCACTGGGTAAGTCTATGTACTATGTATCATTTATAGATGACTTCTCAAGGAATACATGGATGTATTTCCTTAAGAAGAAATCAGAATCCTTTGACAGGTTTAAAGAATTCAAGGCTCTCGTGGAAAATCAGACAGAGAAGAAGATAAAGGTGTTGAGAACAGATAATGGTGGAGAGTTTTGAAATAAGGAATTTGAAGAATTTTGTAAGAAGTGTGGTATAGCATGACAGAAGACTACTCCATATACACCTCAAGAAAATGGAGTTGCAGAAAGAATGAATAAGACATTGATGGAAAGGGCAAGAAGCAAGCTCAGTGGTGTCAGGTTAGAACAGGAATTCTGGACAGAGGCAGTGGATACTGCATGTTACCTGGTCAACAGGTCACCTTCATCAACATTGGAGGATACGACTCCACAAGAGGTATGGACTGGTAAGAAACCCTCTCTTTCACATCTAAGGGTATTTGGATGTGATGCATATGTACATGTTCCAAAGGAGAAACAAACCAAGTTGGATAGTAAATCTGAAAAGTGCATCTTTATTAGGTATAAGGATGGTTTAAAGGGTTATAGGCTTTGGAACCCAGTGACAAGGAAGGTTGTGTATAGTCAAGACGTGGTGTTCAGAGAGGTGAAAGATGTTATAAAACATGAATTCCAACCAAAGGAACATGAGAAGATAGAGTTTGAGCTAAAGGAGGAGGAATCAGACTCTACAGTAGAGGAGGAATCAGAAGATGAAGAGCCACAAACTCCCACTATGAGAAGATCAATTCAAGAAAGAAGGCATCCAGAGAGGTATAGTCCATCTGCTTTCTGTTCAAATTTTGCTTTATCTATCACTGATGATGATCCCAGAACTGTGAAGGAAGCAGTAGATTCAGAGGATGGAAAACTCTGAAAAGAGGCCATGGTTGATGAAATGACATCTTTGCATAAAAATAAGGCTTGGGATTTGGTGGAGTTGCCGGCTAGAAATAAACCCAATAGAAGAAAATGAGTGTTCAAGAAGAAGACAAATGCAGAAGGAAAGGTGGAGAAATACAAAGCTCGGTTGGTAGAAAAAGGTTATTCCCAGGTGCTGGGAATTGATTTTGGTGATATTTTTTCTCCTGTTTTCAAGGTAACTTCTATTAGGTTACTTTTATTTGTTGTTGCTGCTTTTGATTTTGAGGTAGAACAGATGGATGCAAAGACAACATTTCTTAACGGGGATCTGGAAGAGGAGATCTACATGAAGCAACCTAAAGGCTTTAATTTGAAGGGTAAGAAAGAACTGGTATGCAAGTTAAAGAGTCTATGTATGGGTTAAAATAGTCACCAAGGATGTGGTAACAGAAATTTGATACATTTATACGGGGACTTGGCTTAACCAGAAGCAAAGCAGATCACTGTGTGTATTTTAAATTAATTGGTGACCATGTTATTTATTTGGTCTTGTATGTGGATGATATGTTGCTGGTTGGAAATGACAAAGAAATTATCTAGGATTTGAAGACCCATTTGTCCTTAAAATTCGACATGAAATATATTGGTCTTGCAAACTATATTTTGGGCATGGAAATTAAAAGAGATTGGACAAGGAGGAAGGTCTTGTAGGAAGTATGTCGAGACAATATTGCAGAGGTTTAATATGCAGGATAGTAAACCAGTGAAGGTTCCTATTCCTATAGGTGTAAAGTTATCTGTTGAACCTTTCCCAAGACACAAAAAGAGGAAGAGGACATGTCCCATGTTCCATATGAAAGTGCAGTCGGTAGCTTGACATATGCAATGGTCTGTACTAGACCAGAAATTGCACATGCAAATGGGATTATTGAGCAGATTTATGTCAAAACCAGGGAAGGAGCACTAGATAGCAGTGAACCAGGTTTTCAGGTATTTGTGTCGCACTAGTGATTATGGTTTGTGCTACCAAGGAAGACCAGGATTGGATGGAGTGTTGGATATTCTAGGCTTTGTTGATGTAAACTGGGCTGGAGATCTGGATCAAAGAAGATCTACAAGTGGGTATGAGTTTAACCTATTTGGAGGTGCAATCAATTGGATGAGTAAGAAACAATCTATAGTGGCACTATCAACTACAGAGGCAGAATACATGGCAACCACTCATGCAAGCAAGGAAGCAGTTTGGTTGCAGAGATTGTGTTCAATTATGGGGTTAGTACAGGAAGCTATAAGAATAGGTTGTGACAGCCAAAGTGCAATATTCTTGGAAAATAACCCTGCATATCATTCAAAGACAAAGCACATTTATGTTTAGTATCACTTTGTGAGGGATATGATAGAAGACAAAAAGGTGTTGCTGGTAAAGGTGGACACTTCGAAGAATACAACAGATGCATCGACAAAATCTGTGAGCTCTGAGAAGTTCTCTTGGTGTAGAGAAACAATGGGCATTGCAGGGATGGATAAATGACTAAGATCTCTTGTGCCCCCGTGGAAAGAAAAAAACAAGTGGGAGAATGTTGGATTGTGTTATATTCTTTCCACAACAAGCCCACGTAGTTAACCTGGGGGTTAGAAGGGGGGAAGAGCCCCCCCTCGTTGCGTTGATTGCGTAGTGGGGGGAGTCATAGGGGGTTTGAGGGGTGTAGGTAAACCCACTCTATGGGGTTTGGGGCAGTACCACAAAAAATTTTGGTTTTGGACCCTATGCTAGGTTGGGCAGACCTACCTATGTTTTTGTGCATGATTTTCGCACATGGTTTTGGACACGATGGTTTTCGGTCCATGCTTTTGGACGGGATGGTTTTCAGTCCATGCTTTTGGATGCTTCGGCATGTATAAATATGTATTGTAACATTGAAAGGAATATAATAAAAAATCAAGCTAGTAGTCTTGGTTTTGGGATCTAGGGGAAAATCTCTGTGTATATGTGTCTTGTGTGTTATGCTCTTGCATTGTTTACTTTTATGTGTTCTTAGAGTTCGTATGTAGGTAATTTATGTACGGGGCTAAAACCTATAGTTTCATGCAACAATATAATGATATATCTTTATGTAGCCATGTAGTCGTGAATTTTTTGATCATCTTGGTTACCATAACATGCATGAACCAATCCTCCCCTTTAATAATATTTCCCCATAGAATATTCTTGCATACACCCATACATTTACATAGACTTGATTATAAATTAGAATGTTCTTTTCTCATTCATAATCTCATGATTGGGATATACGATCGCACACTCTGCAACCCTAGTAGCCTTGTGTCATTGCCATGCCCAAAACCTAAGGGAGGAACCTGAATTCATGACATCTCCAGTAGCTTCGCTACTGTGGGTTGTTGGACAGGTGAGCATGATAGACGTAAACCGGTGGGGTGATAGATCCCCTCCTATTGGGACACTGTGGTGGGAGGCTCACGCCAAAAATCAAACACTTCGCCGCAAGCCCAAGAAATAACGAATGCAAAAAATGGCCCTATCCTCGGGGCACAATGGCAGGCTCGAAGTAGGGGGAGTGCCTGCCCTGTGCAGTAGAGAAACAAGGATTTGTTATCCCAATGAAAAAATTGGAAAGATGTTGAATCTTCATGAAGGACCACACGATGATCTGCAAGTTCATAGGAGTGTGGCCGATAGAGAAATACCTCATCAAGTGGATATGACATAAATGGCAACCGAAAGGCCATATCGAACTCATGCTGGGAGCCAGAGGCTTCTTTACATAATATTCTCAAACTTGCACAATAAAGAAAGGGTATTTGAAAATGGCCCCTATTTCCATTATAATGTTGGTCTGTTCATTCGATATTGGGAGGAATGTTATGCCCCCCATAAAGAGAAATTCTTGGCAGCCCCAGTATGGGTAAGACTCTTTATACTCGTAATGGACTTCTGGGACCAAAAAATATTAGAGGGAATCTGGAACACAATAGGAAAATTTGTTAAAATAGATGAAACCACAAAAAGAGGTTGATATGCATATTATGTGAATCTGTGTGTATATGAACATAGCATAAACCATAACGAAATAAGTAGAGAGTACATATGGCAGCAAACTGTGGACTATCAGCATATTTTGTTTAGATGTTGAAGGTGCCATGACTATGGCAATTTATTCAAATAATGCCCACTGAACCAGGAAGGTATGGAGCTAAAGGAAAAATAGCTGAAGACCCCATAGGAAGGAAACGAGGGGTTCCAAGAGGTTAAGAACAAGAGAAGGCCACCAAAGGGAGTCGACAACCCAGTAAAAGATAACCAAGCTCAGTCCAGTAGAAAAGCACAGATATGAAGTACTACAGGTGGAAGAAGAAGCAGAAAATGAAACCCAACCCATATATTTCCAGGAAAAACAAAAAGAGAGTAGTTCTATTCAAACAAAAACAACACCTAGGTGGAAAGCTCAAATAGATGTCGCAGATAAAGATGATCAGCTAGGATTGGAAACCACTGCAATGGAAATTGAACCAAGCAAGGGGGAGGATCTCAGTATTGAAGAGGAAGTCCTAAATAAATTTTTGAATGAATGGAGGCACTTAGATGAAAGATTTATTATGGAGGACCAAAATAAATTGTACAAAGAGACCTTTCAACAATACAAATCCAAACAAGGATAGGGATAGGTTGAGATCATAGAACAACTGGGAATGCACAAGGAAAACCCCCAGGAGTACCAAAACAAAGCAAAAGGCGAGAAGAAAAGAGGCCGGAGAAATTTACAGGAATCGATACAGATAATGGGAGAGATGTTAGTGAACACATGCATAGTGGTACCTCTATCATTGGTATACCAACAACTTAGTAAAGTTTCCCAATGATAGTAATATCCTGGAACATAACAGGCCTAAACATCTAAGGAAAACAGAGATACTTAATGGAGCAATTGAAAAGAGAAAGGCCACATATTATAATTCTCCAAGAATATAAGATAACAATAGAAAAACTAGAAGAGATTCTAAGGAAGATGAAACCAAGGTATGAGGCAGTAGCAACAGATGCAAAATGAAGTGCAGTAGGGATAACAATATTCCGTAACCCAACAGAAGTAAAAGCAGATTATTGGATAGGGATGTAGCACATCCTCACAGGTCGGTTCCGCAACATAGAAGCTAAACAATGATTCATGCTCTCAGTAGTCTACAACATACACATCCCAATTAAAAAGGAAAACTTCCTAAAAAATATAAAGACCCTAAACCAAATGCATGACAAAAATATATGGTTGATAGCAAGTGACTTCTACCTGATAACATTGTTAGAGGAGAAAAAAGGATGAATTAGAAGGGAGGAGCCCAAAATGGAACAATTTAGGGACATCCAAGAAGAGCTACATCTAGTGGACATCCCAAGAATCAATGGAAGGTATACATGGAACAATAGACGAGGAGGAAATAAGAAAATTATGTCTCGCCTTGACAACTTTTTGGCAACAGAAAACCTAATCAGTAAAGATGTTTACTATGAGGCATCCATCCTACCCTTCTTGGGCTCGGATCATTGGCCACTTAGACTAGAAGTAGATATGAAACAAGGCCAAATGAAGACACCCTTTGGTTTTGAAGCTTTATAGTTAAGAGACCTAACCTTCCTTGGAAAACTGAAGGAATGGTGGAAATCCAGTGAGAAAGAAGGAAGAAACCTAATGCATAAGTTCCAACTCCGCCTCAAAGAAATTAAAGGTAAAATTAAAAAATGGAAAACAAGATTAGGAACTAATTCAGGGAAAGATGAGGAAAGTGCAACAATAGATAATAAATTATGGAAGAACTGAAACCCTAGTGGAGGCAGAAGGACAACTGCTGAATAAATTAGAGGAAAGGAGGTAGCACGAAGAGATCCTGTGGAAACAGAAATCAAGAATTCGGTGGCTAAAGGAAGGTGAGAGGAATACTAGATTTTTTCACAAAGCAATGATTCAACACCAGCAACGTAAGAGGATCTTCTCCTTAGTGGACTAGGAAGGAAATCGTCTTACTCAAAAGGGAGATATGGAGAACTTGCTAGCCCACCACTTCCAAAACTTGTTGACATAACCCATCATTGATAGGATCGAGAATATATCCAGATTAACTCGGCATATCCCCCAATTAGTGAGATAGGATTAGAACCTAGCCCTACTAAGGGAAATCACCAAGTTTGAGGTGGAAGACGTTATCAAAGGCCTTGCAAAAAACAAAGCACTAGGCCCAGACGGGTTCACAGCCGAGTTATTTCAGGCAACTTGGCTATTCATGGGAGATGATATTATGGAAATCATGGAGGAGTCTCAACGCAATAAAATAATGCATCCGAACCTAAATTCCATTTTCCTTGCTCTTATCACGAAATCTGACCACTCGAAAGAACTGCAAGGATTCAAAACAATATCTCTCTGCAATGTAATATATAAAATCATGGCCACCATCATGGTGAATCAGTTCAAACCTATCCTACCTGGATTAATCTCCCAAGAACAGACAGGGTTTGTCAAAGGGAGGCAAATTGTCGATGGAATTGTCACATCTTAAGAGGCAATTCACTCCTTGAAGAGCCCAAAAACAAATTGGACAATGATAAAACTAGACTTATCGAAAGCTTATCACCACCTGAGTTGGAAGTACCTAGAAGGTATCCTAAAGGAGTCTGGCTTTGGTTCTAGATGGATAAGCTAGATATCGTCGATGATCTAGACCCCCATGTTCCCAATTCTACTCAATGGATCTCTTATATAGGTGTTCAATGCAACTAGGGGGCTTAGACAAGGTGAATGAATGTCCCCATTTCTGTTTATATTGGTTGCTGAAGGATTAGGAAGATATGTAAAAGAAAAATTGCAAGGCGATCAATTTACAGGTCTCAGAATATGGGGCAATGATTTGTTGTTAACACATCAACAGTTTGTTGATGACATAATGATGTTTGGGCAAGAAACCCTCAAGGAAGCCAAAGGCCTAATGGAAATCCTGAATGATTTCACGAGTGCCTCTGGGATGGAGATCAACAAAGATAAGTCAGACATCTTTTTCTCCAATACTACAGCCCCATCTCAAGCCTTTCTAGTAAGAATTATGGGATTCCACATAGGGAATCTCCCTTCGAAATACTTAGGAATTCTACTAAGTCTCCACCAAATCAGAGTCGCAAACTGTAAGACTCTGCTAGCGAAAATCCAAGGGAGAATTCAGAACTAGACTTTTAGATCACTGAATATGGCAAGTCGCATTATATTGCTGAAAGTTGTGCTTCAGTCAATCCCGATCTACCAATTATCTAGTCAAGTTGTCCCCAAAAGGGCATGTCAAGGGATCATCAACATCTTCAATAAATTTCTATGGAAAGGACCAAAAACGAAAAAAAATAGGCCATGCTATCATGGCATTGGCTCAGCAAGCCATTAAAAGCAGGAGGATTAGGGCTCAGAGACCCTTATACTCTAAACTAGGTCATGGGGGCAAGCTATGGTGGATATGGGTTGAGGGAGGAACATATCTATGGAAGAAAATATGGGGAAGAAAATATGGAATGCCATAGTTGATCGAAGGAAGGCTAAGAGTCCACGAAATCATCAAGGGATCGGCCATATGAGATTTACCATCAGAAAATAGGGAACTGATAAGAACTCACAGCTTCTGGAAAATAAGTGGAGGAGACAAAGCCAATTTATGGAATGAGGCATGCAAGTAGAGAGAAAAATTACATAATAGACTTGATCTGGGGGAAATATGTCAATTCTCCAATGACACCGCAAATCAGACAGTAATTTTTTTTTGGAACGTAGACATGGAAGAACATTGAAGAAAATGGAAGCATAAACAAGACTGGCTAGATGCTCTTGAATCCAATTAGTGGGCAACATATGAGAAAGAGATGGAGACCCAAAAAATTGCAATATTGAAAAGCCTAGATATAATAAGATGGGGGTACAAAATCAAAGGGATTTTCACCATTCAAGAAGGCTACCACCTACAAGAAGCACACCACCACCAGCAAGGGCCACCCATATGGGATAGAATCTGGAAAGACAACTTATGGCCAAAAATTGCTTTCTTCTTGTCGATAACTCGACATGGCAGGGCACTCACTTGGGATCAACTTGATCTAGATTTAAACAGGAATGCAAAAAATTATAGAGATAACCATAAATAAATATATGTAGTAGAAATAATAATTCTTTTCACTGATGTAAAATATTGAAATATCCTTACAAACAGAAATGGAAATAAACTAGCTCGGGCAATGGTAGCTTATCTCTGAGGAGAGATGTGGCAGCTACATGCCTCTGAACTATGTTACAATGAGGCTCTAAGGCCTATTTATTGTTGAGAAATAATGGAAAATGCAAATATCCAAAAAACCTAACCCTAGGAGATGCAGCGCCAAACTATGGGCCCCGTTTGAGTAAATTGGTACATCAACTTCCTGGGGTCATAACTTTGGCATACGATTTATGTTTGATGTGAAAATACCTCGTTAGAAATATATATCTGAGGACTACAACTTTTGAGTGAGGAACATCAATACATTGACCCATGTTGCTTCCATTTTTCCCAAAAATAGTCCTTTACGACCTCAAAACGACTATGGAAGTTCCGAAGCTGAAAAACTGCTAAAAATAGTAAACTATGCTACAATTAAGGAAACTGAAAAAGTGAATGAAACAATGGTGGGGCTCCAAGTGGAACTGGTGGGTTGCCACCAATATCCACTTGGATCATTCCTCCCCCCTTAGGAAGTAATGGTCCCGATTGTGTTGAGTTCCTCCATGAGATGAGGACACTTCTGTTGAACTTGGTCCCTAGTGAGCCACTTGCCCTAGTGAAGGAGTTGGCATGCTTTGACAACTCAATATAGTTGGACCTTCTACTAACGAGTGTGCTTGATCTACGTGTCCATGATCCGATCAATTGTAGCTTGTTCCATGAAATTTGGATTTAACTTTGTTGGTGTGAGCTTTTCTGTAATGTCGGATGTGTCTAGTAATGGTGGAAAGTATGGCCGAAGGTCGTCAACATTGAACTCTAGGTGCAGGCCAAGGAATGGGGGAATGCTGAGCTCAAATTCATTATCTCCCATAGCCTTGGTAATGGTGTAAGGACCATATCAGAGTGGTATGAGTTTCTGATAAGCTCTGTTAAGGCTTTCATTTTGCAAATGCAACCAAGCTTTGTCACCCACCTGAAACTTGTGTGGCACCCAATGTTGATCATGTCGCTACTTGTACTTGGCACTTGGTTTCTCCAGAATTTGATGGACCTACTGGTAGATATGTTGGATGTGCTTAATGAATTTGTTTGCCTTATTTATTTTGGATTGGACATGAGTCAAATCTGCTTGAGTAGCTACAAATGGCATGGCCACATCAATGGGACATACTGGCTGGAATCCCAAGCCCACCTGAAAAGGGCTATGGCCAGTCGAGTTGTGGAGAGCCTAGTTATAGCTATGCTGAACATAGGGGAGGCTCTCATCCCATGTGCATGGATGATTTGAGTTGTACATGCACAAAATGTGTACGATTATAATGTTGACAACGTCTCTTTGGCCATTAGTTTAGGGATGGAAGGTTGTGGACATAGTGAGTTTGGTGTCTAACATCGACCAGAGACTGGACCAAATTGTACTGATGAACCTGTTGTCCCGATCTGAGATGATAGACTATGGGATCCCAAAGTGTACCACATTCATTCAAAGAAGAGCTTAGCAGTGGCTTCTACTGTGATATTCTTCTTGCAAGCTGCCATAATGCCCATCTTCAAGAACCTATCGATGACCACAAAAACACAGTTGTTTCCATACCTAGTAGAAGGAAGGCCCGACATGTAATCCATGGATATGGATTCCCAAGGTCGAGTAGGGGTAGGCAGTAAAGTATAAAGACCTTCTTCTTGGTGGTTGGTTTGGCAATGGTGCAGGAAGTGTAGGATCTTATGTACTTCCCGACATCTTGTCAAAGATTCAGCCAATAGAAATACTTCTACAGTACTGCGACCATTTTCTCGACCCTGAAATGCCCAACAGCCCAACTGTAATGTGCTTCCCTAATCATCTTGGCACGCTTGGTTGAAGGAACACAAAGGTGACCCAGGTGGCATAATAAGGCATCCTGGAGGTGAAAATATAGAGCATGCTGCCCCTCTAAGAGTGTCTGGTATGTGTGGCTGAATTTTAGGTCACTTTTGTAGAGAAGTGGCCAATCAGAAGTATCGTGCCCACAAGAGTTGAGCACGGTGGTTAACTCCATGATCGGTGGTCGAATGAGGAAATATGAAACATTATTGGTGGTGACCTTCTTATACTTGATATTCAAATGGAACTGTTGTAGGTATGTGGACCACTTCTGATAGCGATCATTCTGAAACTTCCCTTCTGTCTATATGAACTGCAGGGTAGGATGGTCTATGTGGATGACTATTTCCTTCCCCAAAATGTAATTCTTTCATTGTCGGTAGGCCTACACAATGGAATCCATCTCTTTGTCATAAGTGGGATACTTCCGCACTGTGTCTCAAAGTGTCTCACTGTTATCTGCCATTGGATGCCCGTGTTGAGAAAGGGCTGCCCCAATAGCATAGTCAAAGGCATCTATCTCGATTTCAAATGGTTGTTGCAAGTCTGGTAATGTGAGAATTGGTGCCAAGCAAAGGTGATTTTTCAACTCTCTGAATGTCTTCTGTTGAGATTCAAACGAAAAGAATTTTTCTTTTGCTCCTCCCTTGGTGACTTGACTCAAGGGCCAAGTGAACAATAATTTCTACCTTTTCTAACTCCTTCTTTATATTCAATGGATGTTGGGCCTTTTATTTATCTCATGGCTCAGTTCTTTCTCCCTTCCCACTGGCATTTGTCAGCAGAGCATGTGCCTCCTTTTCTGTGTGCCCCTTAGGACCATTCCTCTCCTTATTTGCAGAGACTCTTGTCTTGGGTGGGTGGGGATGTAGATTACCTTTCCCTTTTTCTGATGTTGGAGGAACCACTTGGGGAGTAGCGTCCCCTTGCTTTTTTGGTTCTCTTGTCCTCTTCTTTGAAGATATTAGATTATACTTACATTGTGGATGTGCTTCGATGAACTCTACAAACTTTTTTCAATAATAATCCATATTTTCCTCCTCTATTGCTGATTCTCTATGATGGTTGGCCTCCTGATGAGCCCTATTCCCATGTTCTTCTTTAGAAAAACCAACATATATATTTCCCTACACCTCCTATGTATCTGACGATTATTCATTGGGACCATCTTCCAAATATAAGGGATGAATGATATTATCAAGGTGATTCTTTCTTTCCCTTGGAGGTAGTTGTAGTGGAGGCCTTCTATACGGTGGGTTATAGCCTCGGTTGTTAACTTGCTGATTTTTCCTGGAGAGGTTCTTGTTCTCGATTTCAATATTTATGACCTTTTGTGATAAACTCTTGATCATTTTGTCCAAATTTTGCTAGTTCGGGTTTGATGATTCTCCATCTCGACTAGAGGAGGATGCCTCTTCTTTTCCTTTTTGGGTTCAATAGGTTTTTGCTTTGCCCTCGACTTCCTCGCCAAGGAAAAATTTTCTTCCACTTCGAGAGCATCGATGTGAAGTTGGTCTAGAGTGGTAGACTTCCTCTCTCCTAGGGTAAAGACAACGTTAGAGTCAAAGGCTCCCATGAAAACCACACAAGCTATAGCTGGGGGAGGCTTTATGTTGGCTGGCAGGTTATTGAACTGCTTATTGAATCTTTTGATAAATTTTGAAGTATCATACTTCGGCTTTTTCCATAGGGCATTAAACTCATTGAGGAGGTACTCATGATTCCTCTTTTCTCCCCACTTCTGGGTGAAAGAGTTTTCAAGTTTCTCCCATGTAGTTATGGAGGCATTGGGTAGGGATTTGAACCATTTTCTAGCCCCTCCATCGAGGGATTGTACAAAAAGTCTCATGACCACATCCAGTTGTTCCACGTTTATGTTCTTGGCAAAAGCACAGAAGGTTTCAATGTGACTCTGTGTCATGTTATCATATTCCCCATTGAACCTAGGTAGATGCTTTAGGTAGTCCTAGGTCATTGCACTCAAGGGATGAGGTAGATCAAGAGGTGCATACTTGTTTAGCAGAAAGCCTAGAAGAGCCATCTAGACTAGCGGGGAGGGATTAAAATTTTCTTGAGGAACTAGGGACAAGACCACAAGGGTTGTAGCGGAAGGAGGGTATGTCAGGGCCTTAGGCGTAATTCCTGAATATTGAGCAGTAGCAAGTTGGGAACTAGAGGAGGGAACTTCAAAGGCTGGTGAGATGGTAGCACACTCTCGGGGAGTTTTCTCTTTCCAAAATTTCTTGAAAATCAACCTATCCGGGTCAAATACAAATGGGTCTTTCTACTAGGATATATCTGAGTAAGTATGAGGCCTTTAAAAATCCAGGGTTATGAATGATAATGTTGGGGGTGTGGAGTCACCAAGGTGATATGAATGTAATCATAATAGAATTCTCTCACCTACACGAAGGGTGCTTAGTTTGTCGTATCTTGGGGGAAAATTCCTTCAATAAGCTCCCTGACAACAGCACCAAAATATGTTCAAAGGAATCTTATGGTTTGTATCAAATTATTTCAAATCATCGTAAGACCAATAAAATACATCTTTGTAAGTTTTGAATATATCTAAATACTTTTTCTGTATTACAAGGGGATTCCTTTGGACAACTTGATCACCTCGGGTTCCTCCTCTGATCCGATGTTTTAGTCTTCTACTTGCTCATCCTTCTCTAGGGCCATTTGTTTGGACACTATGTCATCTTTATTGAATATTATTTCTCGTGGAACAAGTCCACAAGGGATGGTGTTCCCTTTTAGTTGCAATGTTTTTTTCCCATCCACTATGTCTTTCCACGACGTGGCTTCTTCTTCTTCTTCTTCTTCTTCTTGATCGATGGTGGAGTGGGAAAACTCCCCAACGACTTCCATCAATATTTTTACCTGCTCATCATCTTCGAATACCTATCAATGTTTGACATTATCAAGTATTGAAGGCATGTGTCTAACTTCTATCTCATATATGAGGAGTGGATTTTGTGGGGGCCTAAAAGTGCTTACAACTACTGTAAGAGAGTCAACCATCTTGTTTTCTTCCCTATGAAAAAGCTAGATGTTAAAGGACAAGAAGAAATTGTCGATTAATTCCCACACTTCATTTCAGTACATCCATAGCCTGGGGTGTTTGGCTATGCATTGGTCTCAGATCTATCTTACGACTATCTCAAAGTATCCATAGACTGATAGGCATTCCATGTTCATGTTTGTTTCCATTTGTAACCTAAGGATAAATGCTTTGTACTCTACCACATTGTTGGTCGCCTGAAATTTGAGCTTGAAAGAGAGGGGTATCCTGCTACCTTCTAAAGATACCAACAATATTCCAGCTCCATTAGAATATTTTTAGTTTTCTCCATCAAAGTATAATTTCCATAATTCATTTTCATTTGCTCACAAGTGCTCTGACTTCCCTCTCAACTGTACTAATGTTTCCTCTAGGAAGGCTTCCTCCTATTCTAGGAGTAGACACAAAATGTCGCTATCCTTCCCTTGCACTAGGGAGTTTTCTGAGCCTTTAGTTGGGGTCACAGTTTTCACAAACCTAGACTCTTTGTATAGCCTCCTTCTCTCACCTCCAACAATGGGAATGGTGGCATAAGTCAAATCTAGCTTGATAGAGCCACCCACCTTGGAACCTCAAAATCTGGATAAGAACATTCCAAGGTGAGGAGGTATATCAGCCACCACTATATCCATTACAACACACTTCACTAGGATTTGAGCCAGATTTACCACCAGATCCTTTATCATGCCTAAGCAATTGAATATATTGAAGTCAAAGGAGTACAATTCCTTGTATGGTCTGGTGATCTCTAAACCCAGTTGTTCCATTACTAATAGTGGCATGAGGTTGTGTGAGGCCCCGGAATCCAGCATGAAATTATGCAACAAAAGGTCATGGATCACCAAAGTCACATAGAAAGGCGTAGTAAAATCATCCAACTCTTCCACATGCAGCCCGAAAACAACCATGGGCCTCTCCTCTTGAAGGTCCAAACTATCATGGGACGGTGTAGAGGTGGTTGGATGTGTGAATTGAGAGACTTGAGCTTTGTAATCAAGATGCTTTATAAGTTGACTTAGAGGAACAAGAATTTTAAATTTTCAGCTCCTTCTGGAGAATTAATGGATATTGGGCCTTTCTATATCTCTTGGCTCTATTCTTTCTGCCTTTCCGCTGATAGTTGTTAACAGAATAGGTGCCTCCTTTTCTGTGTGCCCCTTAGGACCATTGCTCTACTTATTTGCAGAGACTCTTGTTTTGGGTGGGGCGGGATGGAGCTTACCTTTCCCTTTGTCTGGTGCTAGAGGAACCACTTGGGGAGTAGTTTCTACTTATTGTTTTCATTCTCTCATCCTCTTCTTTGAAGATCATACATTATACTTACATTGTGGATGTGTTTGCATGAACTATGCAAATTGTTTGCAAAATAATCCATATCTTTCTCCTCTGTTGCTACTTCTCTATGATGACTGGCCTCCTAGTGAGCCCTATTATCATGTTCTTCTTCAGCAAAACCAACATATATATTTCCCTACATCTCCTATGTATCTAACGATTGTTCATTGGGACCATCTTCCAAGTATAAGGGATGAGGGATTTAATCAGGCTGCTCCTTTCTTTCCCTTGGAAGTAGTTGCAGTGGAGGCCTTCTATACTACGGGTTATAGCCCCGATTGTTGACTTGAGCATTCTTCCTGAAGAGGTTCTTGTTCTTGATTTCTAGCTTTCCAACCTTTTGTGATAAACTCTTGAGGATTTTGTCCAGATTGTCCCACTTCAAGTTTGATGATTATCCATCTCAACTAGAGGAGGATGCCTCTTCTTTTCTGTGTTTGGGTTCAGTAATTTCTTGCTTTACCCTAGACTTCCCTGCCAAGGCCAAATTTGTTTTGACTTCAAGAGCATCGATATGAATTTGGTATAGAATGGTAGACTTCCTTTCTCTTAGGGTAAATCCAACATCGGAGTCAAAGGCTCCCAGGAAAGCCACACAATCCATAGCTGGGGGAAGCTATATGTTGGATGGCAGGTTATTGAACTGTTTATTGAATCTTTTGATAAATTATGAAGTATCCTCCTTCATATTTTTTATTATGGCATTAAACTCAGTGAGGAGGTACTCATGATTCCTCTTTTCTCCCCACTTTTGGGTGAAAGAGTTTTCATGCTTCTCCCATGTAGTGATGGAGGAATTGGGTAGGGATTTGAACCATTTTCTAGCCTCTCCATCGAGGGATTGTACAAAAAGTCTCATGACCACATCCAATTGTTCCACATTTATGTTCTCGGAAAAAGCATTGAAGGTTTCAATGTGACTTTGTGTCGTGTTATCATATTCCCCATTGAACCTAGGTAGATGCTTTAGGTAGGGATGTGGTAGATCAAGAGGTGCATACTTGTTTAGTAGAAAGCCTGGAATAGCTATCTAGACTATTGGGAGGGATTAAAATTTTCTTAAGGAAATGGGG
Organism: Pinus taeda; assembly: GCA_000404065.3. Taxonomy (NCBI): domain Eukaryota; kingdom Viridiplantae; phylum Streptophyta; class Pinopsida; order Pinales; family Pinaceae; genus Pinus; species Pinus taeda. The sequence goes on from APFE030308893.1 coordinate 193,138, forward strand.
TCAATACCACAGGGGTTGTAGGGAAAGGAGGGTATGTCAGGGCCGTAGGAGTTAGTCCTAAATAATGACCAGTAGAAGGCTAGGAACTGGAGGAGGAAACTTCAAATCCTGGTGATATGGTACCAGAGTCTGGGGGAGTTTTCTCTTTCCAGTCTTTCTTTAAAATAAATCTTTCTCAGTTAGATACAAATGGGGCTTTCTACTCAGATGTATCTGAGTGAGTATGAGGCATTTTAAAATTGAGGGTTATGAATGATAATGTGGGGTTTGTGGAGTCGCCAAGGTGATATGAATGCAATCAAAACAGACTTCGCCCACCCACTTGAAGGGTGCTTAGTTTGTCGTATCCCAGGGAAAAAAAACCTTCAATAAGCTCCCCGACAATGGCACCAAAAGATGTTGTAGCTCCCAGAGACAACCTTGGATTACTTACAAGACCAGTGCCTAGGCACAACTAGATTAGGGTGTCTCAAATAATTTACAAGAAACTGGAGACATCACTTATGTTATATATATATATATATATATGAAATGGATTGGTTCATTTATCCAAAGAAATAAGACATGGATTTCAGGTACTTCTTCACAGGTTCGGATCTCATAAATAAGTATAAAAATAGTGGAGGCCGAGTGTTTCAATGTCTTACATCTTAATAATATTTTGCAGACCATATGAGAGAGGACCAAGAGAAGGATCAACTCATCACATAGAGCATAAGGCTTCAAGAATTATACACTTAACACATAGAGATTGAGGCATTAAGGATTTCTATACTTATTTGAGTTACAACAAGAAATAATGAATGAAGGAGTATTTGAAAGCTATGACTCATTTGTTGTAGATTTAAAGATATAATTTCAATAGTCCACAGAGTCATATTCATAAACAATGTTTAAAAAAATGAATCTATGAAACAGTTAAAGGAATTTGCATTAATATGTAGATACTAATGAATCTATGAGGGAGCTTGAAATATTTCTAACAACTATAATTACATGAATTTTGGGAAGAAGCATGAACATAAAAATGGTTTTGACAAAGGGAACACATACAGTGATACTTGAAGGGGGAATCACCATTTCTTCCTTGATATTCTGAAAATGATATGTATTACAAAGAGATACAGTCTAAAAATAGCATGTAGTGTTTTCTATAGAATTTTTGAATCTTTTCCAAGTCTTGCTTTCCCCTATTTATCTGGAGAGGGGAGAAAGAACATTCATTATAGAAAAATATCTCTAGCCTAGTCTCAGTTATCAAGTTGACTAGATGTTTCAGTCAAAGATGGCTTTGTGACCCAAAATATTACAGAATTAAAAGCCTCATTAAAAGGAGGAATGTTATAGTAAAACAAATAAATAAACATAAGTTGTAAAATATACGAAGATCTCCTTGCCCATCCTGTGATTGTCTTTCCTGCAGGAGTTTCTCTACCTAAGTTATGGCTTCTTGCACTACTTAACCCAATTCTATCTTTTCTTCCTTTAATTCATTCAGTGTTGGCTCTCGAACCCATGTTAGAATGGGCTTCTCCTCGATCAACCCATCTTGCACTTTGAATGCACCACCTGTTCCTCTTAAAACCATAGTTGTTGACCCATCATGCCCTTTAAACCTTTTTCCTACACTATCAATTCCTTTACATGGTGGGTGATATGTATTACAATGTACAACACAGTCTCTCAAGTGTAGGCCTTTTCCCTCTAAAACAGGCGAAATGGGCACTTTTGATTTCCCCCTTAGGCCCCTTTTACTATAGCCCCTCATGTGGCTATCCTCATATGACTGAGTGCTAGAACTAGGGGCTTATCCCTCAAGCACTAATTCTTTTAGACCCGTGTCTAGGAGCTGTTTATTTTGTATTGCAATATCCTCTATATCGGCTCTTTACTGTGCTTTTTCCTTAAGCTTCTTCCCTAGACACTTGCGATCACCGATATGCGGGATCGGGCCCACCTAAGACATCGCAATCGCACTGTAGCAGAGGGGGGCCCTTTACCTTTTCCATAACGCTCGATGATAGTGCTAACACGAAATCTTCCTGAGGCAAAATCACTAAGCATATCACACTAGGATGGTTTTCCACATATCGAAATCGTAGGAAACTTTACCTTTAGCTTCTCCCCTTTACGGTTGTCACCATCGATCTGCGAGGTGACATCATCATTTCCACGTGTCATACTGTGAGTGGTGACACATGGCACCCAGAAATGGCCCCATTTCACCCCTGAAAACACTAAAACTAGGTGATATGTGTCCCCATTATGAACATGACACCCTTCGCTAGCCGGTGGAGGAGAGAGAAAGGGTTTCGCCTGCCTTAGTTTTTCCATGATTTACTTTGTTAACACTTTTCATTCATCCCTTGATGATTTTTCATTATACCACAGAATCAGCCCCTGCAAGGTCTTTTAAGTTTAGAACCCACTGATGTGTTGATATGCCAAGCTGCGGGATGCAGAATTGTGCCACGTGGAGGAGAGAGAAGGTAAACCACCCGCCTTGGATTTACCATTATTTCCTATGTTAATTCTTTTCCGCCCTTCCCTGACAATGTTACATTATACCGCAAAATGGGCCCCCGCGAGGTCGTTTAATTTTAGAACCTATCAATCCGTTGATATGCCGAGCTGTAGGACTGCAGGGTCGTCGGGATGCAGGATTCTGGATTACCCTCATACTTATATATTTTCTTGGTTTTCGAGTCTTTCCAAGGCAATCTTCAATATGCTCTAACTTCTCATCTCGGAGTCCTTTTTGGACATCTATATACCATTGGAAATCTCTTTCTAAGAACTAGGCACTGGAGGGATGTGATCAAGCTCTAAGATCTTCTGTGGCCTAGGAAAGTGGCTCCAAACTTCACTGTTGTTGGGAAACCTTAACCAATCGAGTCCCACAATGTAGGGAGTGACAATAGAGCCTCAGAGTAAGGAATGCATGTTTTCTTATATATTTTGGTGAAGTTAAAGGGTACAAATTGCTTGATATGAACACTGAAGAGTTCTTTATAAAAAGGAGTGTAACCTTTGAAGAATATGCTTTTCATACACCACGAGATGAAATTATTACAAATTTTCCCTCACCACTAATTAATGAGTATGAAGATGATACTTTGGATCAAAATTCTGATCTAGATGAACCTTTGCTTGTGACATTTGTTGTACCACTAGTTTTTTAACATTGAGATAATACTTCCTCATGCAGTTTAGAAGATTCTCGACCACCTTCAACACAAAAATGTTGCAACATGAGTGATCTCTTAGATGATCTTGGCACTATATCGCAGTTTGAGAAAGCTCCAGAAGAACTCTTAGGAATGGAACCATGCATTCCCATGTATGCCTATATGATGCATGCATGTGATTGACAGACTAATGCAGAAGTAACTGGGCATTTTGAATGGGAAGCAACTATGGATGAGGAATACAAGTCTATCATTAAGAGCCAAACTTGGGATTTGGTTCCACTACCTTCCAACCTAAACTTGTCAAGTGAAAGTGGGTTTACTGGGTGAAGAAAGTACCAGATGCCCAAGTTAGTTGATATAAGGCTTGGTTAGTGGCAAAAGGTTTTTAGCAGGTACATGTTGTTGACTATGATGAGAATTTTTCACCGGTGGCAAAAATGGATTCCATTTTGCTAGCTCTCTCTCCATTACATCAGTAAGAGGATCAGAGGTGCATCATATGGATGTGAAGAATTCCTTTCTTCATGGTGATCTTAAGGAGTAAATCTACATGGAGTAGCCACAAGGATACATGAAAAATTCATCTCTAGTATGCAAACTAAAGAAATATCTCTATGGCCTCAAGCAAGCACCTAGAGTGTGGTATGCAAAGATGGATTCCTATTTATTATCTAAAAATATTGTACGTTGAAAATATGATTCCAATGTTTATTTGTTGAATAAAATTGACTCCTTGTTAGTCATAGTACTCTATGTAGATGATGTTTTAATAATACCTAGTTCAACTTTTTTCATTGCTAAGATTAAAAATGCATTGCATAAGTGGTTTTCTATGACATATATGGGCTTGCTAAATTTATTCCTTGGACTAGAGATCAATCAGATTGGTTCTAGGATACCATTTCTTAACCAAAGTATGCTAGCAATATTTTAGCATGATTTCACATCAGTGATTGCAAGCCAACACCCACACCTTTCATATCAGGGATAAAGATTGAGAATGGAAAAGAGACACACCATTGGTTAAGTGCACATTGTATCGTTAGCTTGTGGGGAGTCATCTTTATCTCACTTACTCATGTCCTGATCTCTCATATGTTGTAGGATTAGTTTTCAGATACATGTAGGAGCCACATGAGTTAGACTAGAAAGTTGCAAAGCACATCCTTCAATATGTCCAGGGGTCAATCACCTATGGGATTCATTATGCAACAAATTGTTCTTTGGATCTCATTGGGTTCACAAATTCAGATGGGGTTGGTGGAAACCTTGATCGAAAGTCCACTTCTGACACAATTTGTTGGTCAAGATAGAAGTAGACTGTCATTTCTTTATCATATATGGAGGTTGAGTAAGGGGGAGGAGTTAATCACACTATTTAGGTTGTTTGGCCACAACATTTCTTTTCTGATCTTGGGATGAACATTTATCGTCTGACTGTCATATTGTGTGATAATCAGAGTACACTAAAGTTTTGCAGAGATCCGATGCAACGACAATAGACCAAACATATTGATATCAACATGAACTTCATTAGATAACTGATTCATGATGAGATCATTGATCGACAATATTATCCTATTTCTAAGCAAACTATTGATATCTTTACCAAAACATTCACTGAGCAGAAACTTCAATTTCTGCAAGATCATCTCAGGTGAAGGACACAACTTCTTAGTAGTTTTTTTTTTTTTTTTAAATGTGGGGGGAGTCTTCCCACTGGGTTTTCCCCCTTTCCTCTTTTCATGCATTGTAAATGGGTACTTAAAATGGCCTTGTTGTCAGGACTCATTCATTTAGCATCACACTCACCTAAGTTATCCTTAAAGGGGGTGTTGGTGTAAATTCACCTATTTAGCCTTAATTAGCTTTAGTTAAACTCTAGTGTTTGCATGTGATGTGCACTTAGATTTAGTTAGTTAACATGAGTGGTTACATGTGGTGAGCACTTGGCTTTAGTTAGTTAACTCTATTGCTTGCATGTGGTGCATGTGCACATTAACATAACACAAAGCACACTTATATTTAGTTAGATTTAATTAGCCCTAGTTATTTCATATACAACTAAGCTTGACTTAGTTTCTTTCTTTATGTATGACTTAGTTTCTTTCTTTATGTATGATTCTCAAATAATTATTTAGTGATCGAATTCATTCTCTATTCTAATTTTATTTTTTAATTCTTGCGAGTTTGTAAAATTATTCTTCAATTAGATCCTTATATGTGCTCTAATAATTTTAGAGGTCTTTATGTTATGGTGACATTCTTCCTTTTAACAAAAGGATATCCATGTATGTTCGTTGATAAAGTTCCATATACGTATAAATAGATAACAGTGGTCAATGAGTTCAATTGAGATTTGCAGTTGATCACATCACACATCTATCGACTTTCACAACCCCAATCTTATTTTATGTCAGAGTGATAACCTATGGTCACCTCATGTAGAAGGAGAGAATTTAACGTGTGAAGTTTCAGAGAACAATCACCTCATAAAGGGGGCAAAATTTTTGTGTGAAGTTTTAGGCATGCGGTCACCTCATGCAAACGTAGAATATTAACTTGTGAAATTTCAGGGATATAGCACCTCATATAGAAGGAGAACATTTAATATATCAAAGTGACAGACATGGAGAAATGAATGAAAAGGAAAATAAGGTTTAGAGATGGCTTTGAAATCTCCATCTACCTTTGAGGCATTTTGGTTTATGTGGGAATTTTGTTTATATCAGCTTTCAATGGTTTGTTTTCATTTATGGTAAGTGTATTTAATATATTGAAAGTATTTTAAGATATAACATTCTTCTAGATTGTTTGTTTACGTTCATTTCATATACTTTACCGCTTTGATTTAATGTACATGCCGTAAAATTGGTTGAACTCTCCACTTTGATTTGGTGTACATGCCGTAAAATTGGTTAAATTATATAATATAGATATACATGTCAACCGAAAATGGAAATAATAAAGACTTGATTCTATTAATATTATTATATTCACATAAAATATTCAATACATGCCATTGGATTCATCAAATTGTATTAATATGTAATAAAACCTAGACTTGTAGTTTTACATAAGGAAATATTTTTCATGTTTTATTCAATTTGTGATTTATTGATTTATTTAAAAGTCTAGTCTTGTAAAATCATGATGTTTAGTGGTTTAGACTCACTACTTATTGTTTGATTTTATTGATGATTGGTTATATTACAATCATATATTTATGTAAATATGATGAACATTAATAATCCTTATTAATGACTTATTTGGCAGTAAATGTCCTTGATAATGATTATCAAATATGGTGATATTCGATGATGTTTCATCATTATTAATCCTTTTGATGTTCCGGTTGATATTATGTATATTGGTTGAATAACATGTGTATTGATACGCATTATTAGTCTTTGCCTTCGGCACTGCAGGGACTCTAGCAATTGCTAGAGCGTTGACCAACCATTAAATGGTATTTTGACCAAAAATTTCTTAGCACTATCAAAATTTACCCAAACTTTCTAGTTGTAATTTTAGTTCACCAAAATTTTATCCAAAGTTTAGGTTTCAACCTCTTATTGGATCCTTCTCATGTTCCGAGGCAAATTTTCATGTCCAATGAACTCTTAACTAAAGTTCCAAAAACCCATGCCAACAGTTTTTAGTTTTTACATAAAGTTTGAAAATAGTTTTAGATATGATATATCTAAAGTATTGAATTATTTGTTTTTCGCTGCTATGTTCAAATGTGATCCATACATAAATTTCATATTATCTTTATTTCCACTGCTGACACATTTTCCCTATCCTACCACCCCACACCCTACTAGTTAACCACTTGTTTGCTTGTTGCCATCGCATGTTGCCACATTCTTCCTCTGCTGCCACACCACACCCCATCCCACCACTTTAGCACTTGTTCTCTTACTTTCAAGAGGCTATTATTGTTGGTGCTTGTTTGCTTTCTTTTCATGTACATAGAATTAGTGATAGAATTAGTGATTTTCCTGTGCATATAATTGAGATATGGATGTGAGCACAAAACTGAGTTGATATAGGGATGAGTTGATATAGGGGTGTAAGAAATGAGGCACACCCCATCCCACCACTTCAGTGCTCATTTGCTTTATTTTCTTGTACATAGAATTGTTTGCTTTCTTTTCCTGCACATTGAATTGAGATAGGGATGTCAACACAAAACTGTATACCTGCACATTGAATTGAGACATGTATGTCAACACAAAACTGTATACCTATACATAGAATTGAGACAGGGGTGTCATCACAGAACTGATTTTATACAAGGATGCAAGAGCTAAGGTCTATATAGGGATGCAAGAACTGAGGCACACCCGTGCCTCATCCCACCAGTTCAACACTTGTTTTCTTTCTTTCAAGAGGCTATTATTGTTGGTACTATATTGGTGATTTTCCTGTACATAGAATTGAAACAGGGATGTGAGCACAAAACTAAGTTGATACAAGGATGCAAGAACTAAAGAACTGAGTTAGAAGAAGAAGAAATGATACAGGGATGCAAGAACTAAAGAACTGAGTTAGAAGAAGAAGAAAACAACATTCAAGGTATAACTAGAGAGATAACAACTTTACTATCCTATCCAACTCAATTGAGTGTATTTATCCTTCCACAACGATGGAAATGGAAGACATTAACATGAGAATCCAATGGAGCAACAATATCATGTAAGCACACACAGGGCCGTATAGCCAAGTACAAATAAATCATGTAGATGCAAGGATAACTAGAGTGAAGGTGGGCATAGATGAAGAGCAAGAAGGAGCCTATCTCCTCATCAATATTGCATCTCTCATCGAGTATAACCAAGTACGAATAAATCATGCAGATGAAAGGATAACTAGAGTGAAGGTGGGCATAGATGTAGAGCAAGGAGGAGCCTATCTCCTCATCAATTTTGCATCTCTCATCGAGTACGCTAATTATATCAAGTTGATTCTTTATGCTTCAAGGTAAAAGAAATGTCACTCAATTCATAAATTAAGGATATTCTAATTTACTGTCTGAATAATTTTTTATAAAGAACATATTTTGCAAAAAAAAAAAAGACATTGGACACACGTAGTTCAATAACTTGAGTAAAAAATTATTTTCAAAACAAGTGGACATTGGAAACAAAGTTCAATAACACGAGTAAAAATTTATTTTCAAAACAGGTTGTCATTAGAATGGGGAAAACAAGTTGTCATTAGAATGGGGAATAGAATGGGAAATGAAATGAAATGCTATTTCTATTGTACCATTATTTTTATATGTTTCTCTAAATCAAAACATGAAATTAGAAGTTTTCTCTTGTCAGGTAACCGAAGAAATTGACAATGTTTCTATTTCTCAAGATTTGGAAAGTTTCTATCTTTTGAAAGTCACATTTAATTGGAAGATTCAAATTTCATAGATTACAAATTCTTACAATGGTTGTAACAATAGGAAAGAAAGGGCCCTTCATGACAGTTCAACAATGTACTAACCCATTCCTATATATCAATGAAATATCAATCTGGATTTCCTTTTTCTCACAGTTTCAACCCACATCACACGTACAAATAATGATTGGAATAGAGATTGAGGTGATATGGATAAGAGAGAAAATCCTGAATAATCTAGAACTAAGCATCTTGAAACTATGATGCAAAGGATCTGGATAAGCAAACCCACCAAACAACCTTACTAGGAATAGAATAAGCATAGACATGTAAAAAACTGAGGAAAGTCAGTGACCGAATTATATACCAAAAAAAAAAATTATCCCTATAACTTTCAGTTTGAAATTTCCATGGAAGCTGAACCCTTGCCTTTTGTCATTTCATCTTTATTTATTGCAAACCATCTAGGCATATTTTTCATTTGAACCGCACTGCATGTCATGGAATCTTTGTTGTTTTTTAGGAATGCCCATTAGAGAATGAATGAAGAAATCCACAAATTGGAATTTGAACAATGGAAATTCATTCAAAATGAGGTAAAAGAGACAACAACTAACATGCATGACGATAATGAGCATGAGGAGCAAGGCGTCGATCCCCCAGGAAGAGCCTCGAATATTATGTATCATGGAGGCATCCACCCTGGATATAGTGAGTTCAACGAATCTCTCTCTTATCAACCATGATATATCGATTTCCACCACCAGTAACACCGACAACACCAACAGAACAGGGAGCCAAACTTGTCGATTGAATGCCCAAGAAAATGTTGTTTCAGTGTCTACATCACTATCGTCCTCACTAGAGAAAACCAAGGTGAAAGTATTATGAAAAACATCAATGTCAGTCTCACTGAGCTGGATGGGAGAAGGACATCTACATCAACAATAAAAACAATCCAAACCCTAATATAAATCCAACACTAAAAATTTTGCCGAGGAAAATTGGATTTGAACTCACCCATGTAATAAATATCCATTCCCTCTGGTCATAAACATAGAAATGCCATCCAACGATGGATCTGTCACATGCATTGCTAAGGTTGCGAGGACTTACATTTCTTCTTGCATTGCAATCATAATTATAAATCGGGTTCGGTTTGCAGCACCGAACCAATAAATGCAAGAGCTTACAAAAACTACCTCTGAGCACCGTACGATTCTCTACTTGAGTTGTTACTTCCACTATGGGTAAGATACTTACTCTGTTATCCAAGAAGTGCTTGTCCCTTCCACTAGGGGGTAAACTACTTACTCTACTATCAAAGAAGTGTTTGTCCCTGTGGGGAAGTCTTTGTGACTGGATTTCGACTGTTATGCAAATGTTATTACAGCAGACTAGGTGATTCATTTTGTAGAGACAACATAATTGAAGCAGTGAATACGAGTCAAATTTACACTACAAAAAACTTCTGGAAAATTGATGAGAAGAATAATGTGAAACTACTAGGAAAGTATTACCAAAGTTGGTACAGGCACGTAGGTTGCATGCTATGGATGCCATGGTAGGTTGTACGTTATATCCTATGGACACTACATAGAGTGCACACGTGGTGCATGCATGTGAGGCATGCAATGCAAAATGCTCTTTCACCTTTTTTATCCAAGATACACTTTTGCCTTTTTTTATATATATTTTATACATTTAATATTTTATTTAAATAAATAATTAAATAAAATCATATGTAAATTTATATTAAAATAATACATATAAACAACTATGATGTATCATGTTTGGGCTTTGAATAATGTGATTGCTATTTACCAAAGTCATCAGTTTAAAATCAAAGAAAAGTCTAACAACCCTTCGGTACTAGACTGCAGTAGACATTATATTCATCAAAAGAGATAGTCAAACATTGTTTTCTTTGCAAGACATCTTTGTATTATGAACATTATGGTGGAATATTTCATTGTAGATTACTGTTCCATTGTCAATAATATGTAGAATATTTCATTCAATGCCGACCTCTACGTTTTAAGCATTAACATTAAGCATTGATGGTAGGGACTGCTGCTACGCAGTTGCGCTTGTTTTATGATGCTCTTAATTTGTGTTGATAATGTTGCATATACATTGGAATATTGTATAGACTAATCTATTCTAGGTTAAGATAGTTATGGATAGATATGGATAGATTTGGATATGCAATAAGAGAAAACCATTAGGATTTAATGACAATGACCCTCATATCTTACAACCTAGGAAGCCTTGGGGAGGGGAGTGGAGTGGGGAAACTTGTTAAAATGACCCCTAAAGTTAATTTGAGTATAAATTACCTTTACACTATGTTTAACACTTGTAAGTTCATTGTCCTTTCTCCCTTGTATGAGCAAAGGAAAGGCCATGAGACAATATTAAGAATATCTAGGAATGATTCCAAGAAATGTTTCCTACCTTGTAAAAGAGTTTGCATACTTATCAGAAAATGTTCTAAGACTTTACTATTCTCATGTTATAATTTGTGTTTGAGATACAATACTTCGTTAAACATATCATTGATCCATACATGGGTGCACGCAATTAGTGTACCTAGTAATCTCATTATTCTAATTCTCTAAGATTTGTTTATTAAATTGTAAGTTGTTGTGTTGTATATATTTTATTATACACAATTCTAATGTAATGACAATAAAGTTCTCACAAATTTGGTATATGCTTATGTAGAAAAATATTCTTTGAGCAATAATTAAATATTAATAATGTGTGATGTTAGTAGAAAATTGAGACACTCATGGGTGAAAGTGGACCATTAGTCCAATAAAAGTCTATGAGCCAAGGTAAAAGTCACGGGCATAAAAGAAGTTTTATTTTTTATTAATATATTGAACTTTCCAACTCATAAATTTTTTAAAATAAATAAATATATATGGAAAATTTAATTTATATTATTATACAATGATTATTCAATTTTTCTTATCATCAGGGATTACCCCTTGTGGTGAAAGGGAGGCCAGCCCTTGTCACCTAGAGCAGGAGGATCTAGGATCCTTAGTGATGTGGTCTCAGGTTGTCCTCAGTGACTGAGATAATTTGAGCACCAACATCATTTTGTGTCATTGCTGGGAAACAAAGGTATAGTTTTTGTTTTCTTTAGTAACTGAAGTAATCGATTAAAATTTTGACCCATTGGTGGGAAAGTTACATTTGTATGCGCCTTATAGTGTTTAAGGTAAATATTTCTTATTTGTTTGTTCACCTAGCGACTCCTTAGTTTAATTTTCTTGTGAATTTTGTTTTAATGGTGATTTCATGGATTTCTTCACATTTTTTCTCCTTTGATTTTTTCTAATATTATAGGTTCTACACATAATTCACTTGACATGGATATAAGGGATGCTTACCTGCCCCAGTTTCGAAATGATTAAGGGGATAATCTAGAACAAAACCTTAGACATTTCCATGACAATATTTTGAATATGAGAGTACACCATGAAGATGTTCTATTGAAGTTATTCATGATTTCCTTGGAAAGTGACACTTGGAACTAGTACAAAAATCTCCCTCTTGGTACAATTTCCTCTCTCAAATACTTTCATGTAAGTTTTTGTGACTATCATAGATGCATGTATCCTATAGGATTACTTGACTTTTACTATTGTGAACATAATAATGATAATAACATTGAAAATCAATATGTTGACAACAATGAAGAAGCCCAAATGGATTATGATTCTAAAATAGAAGGAAAAATTCATGAATATAACTTTGAAAACCTTGAAAAAACACCTTCTATCGCATTTACTAATGAACATGATGTGTTGTCAAATCTTAAAGATCATGAAAACTACTCTTCTCTCTCTTTAATGGAATTTCATACAAGACACTTATGCTTAAAGAAATATTCAAATTATATAACTCCTGGTGGTTCTTATCTATCTTTGATTTCATGTTTAGAAGAGGATAATAATGAAAATACTAAAGGACAGGTTACATCTGAAATATTTGATTCAACATCCTACCAATCAAACTTTTTGTCACATATTCCCAAAGTTCCTCAACAACAACTGAGAAACAAAGGTTTTCTTCCACCTATTGGTCCTATTTTTAAACATTTTTGTGATGCAATAGGGAAGCTATTACATGCGTTGATCTTTGACTCTTTTGACTCAACTTCATTTGGTATTCATGTTGACCTTTCCCAACCTCTTGTTTGTGATCATTATGACGATGAATTGAATCATAAATTAGGCTTACAGTCTGATCATGAGTTTAGTTCTTGTTTTGAACATAATTTAGATGTTTTTAACATTTTTCAAAATGAGGAGTTTGATAACTTAATTAAATGAATATTTCCGCAACACGTTTATGATAACTATGAGGAAAATCAATTTATAAATGAAAATGAAATTAAGCATATCAATTATTTCCTTTCATCCCCTCCTTGCCATTATAGCTATATTCGATGTAATAGCCTACAAGGTAATCATGATTTGAATTCACATTTTTCAGAACATAAATCTTATAGTGAGGAAAACATAGTTTCCCATGTTTCTAATGATGACATTTTTACTCAAATTTTTGAGATTGTTGCATCTTATAATGACAATAATGATTTTCATTTACAATCTCTTTTATGATATACTAAAGAATTATATCATAATACTATAAGTTTTAATTTGAAAAATGCTAGTTTTTTCTAAGAATACACTTTATCTATTTTAAGTCATGAATATGAAGAATGTTTTGGGACTAATTCTATCTCATTTTGGAAAGCATCAAGAAGCCCTCCTATGAGATAATTGTTAAAAATTCCACGCATCAAAATTTTAAACATTTAAATGCTTCAAATGTGATATCATGACTTTTGGAGGAATGGACGAATGAAGTTTTAAAACACCATCAATCGCATGCTTCTTTTGTATCTACCTTCTTCTGGGAAGCATGTTAATTAACAAAACTTTCTCTTTGCTTCCAATATTATAGTTTTGGTTAAGAGTGGAGCCCAATGTCAAAAGGTTTGCCATTGACAAAAATTTTGTTTAGTTACACTAGATTTTCAATTTCTTTGATAAATATTGTTGTTGAAACACATTGCATATAAATTATGTATATAACTAAACCTTTTATGCTTTGTAGGTTTACAACGAATAAAGATGAAGGTTTTTGCACCTTGATGAGTCTTTATGTGATCAAAGTGTTGGGAATAATTATTTTCGTTAGACCACAACCCACAAGTTTTAGTCAATGATTGCATCACCAGAGATAAGGATCCACGAGAGGCGGTTAGTCCATGTCGCGAAACACATAGGGAATGTTGGTTTATGCAATGTCCAACAATCTCCCCCCAACGTTAGCTTGGTGTGTATCAAACTCGTGACCTACACTCTGATACTACTTGTTGGGAATCACAATTGTCATTAGAACAAAACCCGCAGGTGTTTGTCAACATTCGCATTGCGCGATATGAGGATCCACGATAGCCTGTTAGTCCATGTCGCGAACCACATGGGAAATGTTGGTTTATCCAATGTCCAACACAAAGTAGAATGAAGTATATATATATATACCCACAAGTGTTAGTCAATGATTGCATCACTAGAGATAAGGATCCACGAGAGGCGGTTAGTCCATGTCGCGAAACACATAGGGAATGTTGGTTTATGCAATGTCCAACAATCTCCCCCCAACGTTAGCTTGGTGTGTATCAAACTCGTGACCTACACTCTCATAGTACTTGTTGGGAATCACAGTTGTCATTAGAACAAAACCCGCAGGTGTTTGTCAACATTCGCATCGCGCGATATGAGGATCCACGAGAGGCGGTTAGTCCATGTCGCGAACCACATGGGAAATGTTGGTTTATCCAATGTCCAACACAAAGTAGAATGAAGTATATATATATATAAAATATAAATATATATATAATATAAATAATAAATATAATATATAGATATGAAGTATATAAAATATATGATCCTAAGATGAATTATATTAACGGTATTTTTAAATATATAATTAAAGACTTGGTTTGTAAACCATGTTTAAGGGGTAACAATATTTAAAGGGCTCTTGTCTTAATCTCTTAGTAATTTCACCTTCATATTGAATATTCCTCACCACATTCCTCTTCCATTATACTTACACATAAATACTAAGGGATCACATTAAGTCATAAGGGCTAGACTTATAACCATAAGATTGGGCTTTCATAAAATTTAATTGAAGCTTTGGTAGGACTAGTTGCATTATAACCATGAATGAGACCTTCCCTTATCACCTTACTGCCCTATGGATAGGAACCGATTTTTTCTTAGGTGGGGCATGTTGGCATCTCCGTATGGGCTATAGGTGCTCGCTTGCAGTGGAGCAAGGCTAGTGGCATTAGATAAAAATCTAGTGTATAATCCTCCCACTCCTTTTGTCGAGGTAACTTTCGATGGGGCATGTTGACAGCTCCATGGGGGGTATGAACACTCACTGATAGTGGAAAAAGTTCAATGGTATTGGAATAAATCTACTTGTAATCCTCCTATATTGTCAGTGTTATGTTTGTTAAATAAATTGAAATAAGGGCCTCCAACATGAAGAGAAAACAAAGATCTAGAAAGTTCCTCATTTTAGGATAGTGGATGACTCGGTCGGTGCTATAGGCGTTCGATGGCAACAGAGCAACATCTGATTCTGGAACCTCATGTTATTGACCAAAAATAAAACCAAAATCCCTAATGGCTAGCCTCCTTAGTTTCAATAATCTAAAGAATGGAAGTCACTCTTATGCATCTTAATTAGATCCATAGTTCATATAATTTCTTAACCATTAACTGTAAGTAGGTATGACTTGTTATGGTGTTGGATGTTCTTATGAAGTGATACATTTATCATTTTTGAGATCATGTACCTTAAACATTGTCATAGCTACCTCGATATACTTAATATACAAAGAAATGTCTTTTATGTATGTAAATAATCATTTAATTCGCTAATCTATACATATTGGGACCTCACATTTATTCTTGTTTCATTCTTGCTTTCGGTTGACTAAGCTTTTAAGATGAAAACTATTTTCCTTTATTTACTTTTTGTCTCTTCAATTTCCTTTTTTGACTCAATGGCCAATACAAAGGCTTTTGGTTTACGTTCTTAATCCTCCACAGTGGAGCATCATCCCCAATTGGAGCCAAATGTTGTCATCAATTTGACCCCAATTGGATCTTGGCTCCTGTTAGGTTCACCTTATGCCTCCTCTCATATTCTCATGATTGAAAATTGCTTCTTTGAATTCTTTTATTTACCCTGCATTAAGTCGATTGTTATAAAAATCATTATAATTTATAAAAATTATGCATTAAATGAAAATTTGAAATTTTATTCTTAAATTAATTTCTTGCCTAAAAAATCCTCTCCCTATAAATTATCATTATTTATGTGTAATAATTATTAATAATAAATAATATATATATATATATATATAAATTATAATTATTAAAAAACAAAATCAAATAACAAAGTCATTATTGCCAAAACATTACAACTTAAAAATTAATCAC
>APFE030308893.1:214428-229627 GCA_000404065.3 Pinus taeda
CCAACGCAAGTCGGGTGTGTATCGAACTCATGACCTATGCTCTGATACCACTTGTTGGGAATCATGGTTGTCGTTAAACAAAAACCTCCAGGTGTTAGTCAACGATCACATCGCCAAAGATAAGGATACACGAGACATGGTTAGTCCATGTCATGAAATACAAGGGGAGCATTGGTTTATCAAATGTCCAACACAAAGTATATATGTGTGTTTGTGTGTGTGTGTGTGTCCTTAGTATGAATAATATTAATGACATTTTTAAATACATACTTAAAGAATTGGTTTGTAAATAATGTTTAAGGGGTAAAAATATTTAAAGGTCTCATATCTTAATCTCTTAGTAATGTAACCTTCATATTTAATATTCCTCACCACATTCCTCTTCCATTCTACTTAAAGATAAATACTAAGTGATCACATTAAGTCATAAGGGTTAGGCCTCTAACTATAAGATTGGGCTTTCATAAAATTTAATTGAAGCTTTGGTAGGACTATTTACATTATAACCATGCATGAGACCTTCCCTTATCACATTACTACCTTATGGATAAGAAACGATGTTTTCTTGGGTGGGGCATGTTGGAATCTCCATCAGGGTTATAGATGCTCGCTAGCAGTAGAGCAAGGCCAACGACATTAGCTTAAAATCTAGTGTTTAATCCTCTGACTCTTGTTGAGGTAACTTGTGATGGGTCATGTTGACATCTCCACTCGGGCTATGAGTGCTCTCTTATAGTAGAGAAAGGTGAGTGGTATTGGACTACGTCCAATGTGTAATCCTCCCATCTTGCGAATGCTTTATTTGCTAAATAAATTTAAAGAAGGGCCTCTAACACATAGATAAAACAAGAACCCAAAAAGTTCCTCATCTTAGGATAGTGGATGACTCTGTCGAGGTTATGGATGCTCCCTAGAAGCGAAGCGACATATGATTATGGAAATTCGTGTTATGGACCAAAAAAGGAACCGAAATTCCTCACAGCTAGCTTCCTTAGTTTCAATAACCTCAATAATGGAAGTCATGCTTATGTTCCTTAATTAGCTCCATAGTTTATGTAATTTATTAATCATTAACTATAAGTAGGTATGACTTGTTATGGTGTTGGATGTTCTTATGAAGTAATAGATTTATCATTTTTGAGATAATGTACCTTAAACATTATCATAGCTACCTCGATATACTTAATATACAAACAAATGTCTTTTATGTATGTAAATAATCATTGAACTCGTTAATCTATACGTATTGGGACCTCAAATTTATTCCTGTTGCATTCTTGCTATCGATTGACTAAGCTTTTAAGATTCAAAATATTTTCCTTTAATTGCTTTTTGTCTCTTCAATTTCCTTTTTTGACTCCATGCCAAATACGAAGGCTTTTGGTCTACGTTCTTAATCCTCCGCATGGAGCATCATCCCCAGTTGGAGCCAAATGTTGTCGCTAATTTGACCCCACTTAGATCTTGCCTCCTTCTATCAGTTTCTCCTTATGCCTCCTCTCATATTCTCATGACTGAAAATTGCTTCCTTGAATTCTCTTATTTTCCCTGCATTAAGTTGGTTGTTATAGTAATCATTATAACTTATAGAAATTATTGCATTAAATGAAAATTTGAAATTCTACTCTTAAATTAATTTCTTGCATAAGATACTTTATCTATAAATTATAATTATTATTGTAATAATCATTATTATTAAAATTTTAAAAAAATTAAAAAAATAAATCAAGTATAAAATTGTTTAATTGAAATTTGAATAATTAAAATATGAATTAGATGTAATTTATTAAAATGAATTAATAAAAAAATTAAGCATGAATTAAATAAAGTATAATAAAATCACAACAAATAAATTTAATTAATTTTGAATTAAAATTAATAAAATAACAAAATTAAAGAAGAGCTACATAGTAGCTAGTACCTGCCACTTAGTGTAAATATAGCTTAATTAAACTCAAAAATAATAAAGACAACTTTTATCACAAAAATAAAACAACTAATAAAATTTTGTATTATTAAATGTATCACCATAAATTGTGGAATGTAATTAACTAATATTGTTTATATTAACATATATACACTTTAATATATATGTTTATATATGTGTTGCGAAAATCGCAATATTATCGCGATAATATCAGAAAATCGCGATTTTTTGAGTTTGGCGATATTCTCACCCGATTTTACGCTAATTCTTTTCACAAAAAATTGAGATAATTTGAAAAAGTCATGAGTTTTTGGGAAAAAAATTTGGAATTATTATTATTATTATTATTTTTTCCTCCGATTTTTTATGAGGAGGAGGAGCAACAGGACGACGAGGTGACACAACCTACCCAGCCTAACCCTGTCACTAGTAGAAGACGTGGTATACCTCTTGTAGCTCCTAATTCTTCAGCTTCTAGAGCACAACGGAGTCCACTGCCAACTCCACCGGCATCTATATCTAGAGGGGTAGAGGAAATCAATAGTATTAGACTTTAGTTATTTGGTTCATTTCATTGTATATGACATTATGACTCTTGATATGAGATACATTATTATATTTTTGTTGATATTTTGAGGCTAAGTTGGGACTCAGGAATTAGGACATGATTCATTGTTATGTGTGATGTAGCACTAGAAATAGTATTACATATCTTATATATTAATTCTTTTATCATATTTATGTGTCAATGTATTTATTTTTTGTAGATGCTTTAGATGTTAAAAAAATTGAAAAAAATGAATATTTTTGTATTTTACGATTTTTCGCCGTCACCAATAATAGATAACTGCAAATTGGTTTTATATGTATGTGTTGTTTATATATAATATATATATATATTATATATGTAATAATTCATCATAAATTGAATATGGACAAAAAACTATAATTTCATGAAAATAGAAATAATAGAAAAAGGAAAAAGAAATAAAAAAAAATAAAAATAAAAACTAAACAAAAATTAGTAACTAAATAGATAGAAGTTCTAAACAACTCAATAATAAGACAACCAATCCACCTTACAATAATAATTAAATAATAATAAAAAATAAACGCAAAATTAAATCTAAAATTAAACTATTTTTTATAAAAAATAAATACACAATTAATTAACATAAGACTAAAGAGCTAATACCATACCTACCACGAACCACGAAACTAATAATATAAATTAAGTAAATAAAAACTAAAATAAAAAACTATTAAACTATAACTTACCCTACCTACCTCCTTACTCACTTAAACGATTAAAGAGGCTTGCCAACGTAACACTAAAAGAGGCTCCTCATTTTGAAGAGGCTCACTATGTATGAACTCGGTTTCATGCCACAGGGTGGACCATACGACATTTACTGACCCATCTGCCCATCCAAAAAAATAACTTTCAATCAAATCCAACCCGATACTAATCTAAACCGTTCTTCACAAATGCTATCGACCGTTGAATTTGTCAGTTCAACTTTTCTCTACTTCATTTATTTAGCTTCAGTTTAAATGTTTAACTAGATATATATATATATATATATATATTAATATATATATATAATATACCTAAACTATAATAACAATATATAATAATTATATTTGTTTGAAATTATAACATTGTATGGTATTATTTGTAATTGAATTTTAGTATATATATTATATATATATTGAAATTTTATTAACATTTTAAAAATAGTTGAAAATGTATATTAAATAAAATATGAAAATTTATAAAATAAAATGGTTATTTAAATTTGAATTTGAAAATATATATAATTCAGATTTGTTTAATTGAATTATAATTTTGTTTCTGATGGGTGGAATGAGATTGTATAGGATTATGGGAGGAGCATTACAGACAGATTTTGTAGAGAAGACCAAGCATTAAAAGGGAAAATCATATTTAATTTTATTAAATTTTAATATTTTATTTTATCTTGCGTTTTTGGAAAATACATTCACATTAAATAAATAATTTATGACCTATTGTTTTATATAGTGGGAAAAATTTCATTGGGTCTCAGCTAAAGTAAAAAATAAATTTCATTAATAATGTACATGAGATAATGATGAGAACATTATGAAAGGTAAGTTTACGGTTTAATTTAATTTATTATAATGTTTTATATTTGAGAATTAATATTATTATCTTTTCTTTTAATGTAGGGATATTATTGAAATGATTTTTCACATAGAGAATTTGAGTAGGGATTTATTTAAATGATGAATATGTATTAGATTTAATGAGAATAATTATCATTGTAATTTTGTTTGAAAGTTACAAGAACTAAAAATAAAACCAACTTCAAGACATTTAAAATAAGAGGTAGAAGATTGTTCTAGGGCCTTTTTTCGTACGGCTCTTTTAGGGCATATTGAAGGATGGTGGTGCATCGAAGGTAATGAATTATTATTTTTAAGACCATCATGCACTTGCTACAATGGTGTTGTTCATGGTGGCAGTGAGGATTATTATTTAATAATATCTATTTCTTTATTTTCTTTCTTTGTGCTATTTTTATGTGAGGTTTTATTTACTAGTTTAGTGTGCAGGTTATTGTTATAACATGATTATTCAATAATATTGCTTGCAATAACTATTAAAATACTTAAATATTTGTTATTTAAAGTTTTTTAAATTATATTTGAATTTATTTGTTGCAGAAGAAAACTCTAACAATACATGTCATTAGGGTTTTATTTGGACATAAATTTAAATACTATAAAATGAGTCCTCCTAATTTTTTTTTGGTTAATTTTTTTTCTTTTTTCAATTCTTTATTTACTGGTAATATGTGGTGATTAGCAATGCTTTGACATTATCAGATTGATTAATCTTCCTCAGATTAAAATTGGTTTAGTTTTTCCTCCGATATTTACTGTTTAGAAAAATTGAATCAAATAATTTAATTGCTATGTTACAGAATGAATAATAATATCACTTGCTAACATATTGTTTCAACTACAACATTGTTATTAAATGCATTTAAACCAGTTTTTGCTAACTTTTGTCTTTTCATTTTAATTTAATTTTTAATTTTTACTAACCTTTATGTTTTGTGAGAAATATGATATATTAAATTAAACGTTATTTAGCCATAATGATATTTTATTTTAATAGGTTTTGATATGTTATATTCCCACCACCTCTATTTCCTAAAAAGCATTATTTCTTTAAAATACTCTTTATTCAATAATCTTGCCTATTTATCTGTTAATTAGAAAATACATTTAATTTACATTATTCTACAATGTCTATTCAATTTTGATTTTCACGAGGGATTACCCACTATGGTGAAACACAGGCCAACCCTTGTCATCTAGAACAGTAGGATCTAGGAGCCTCAGTGATGTGGTCTTTCGATGTCATCATTTACTGGGTCAATTTGAGCACCAACATACCCCAAGCTTCGTTTATGAAGCTAAACTCTCATATCAAAAAAATGGTTACATGGGCACATACTGAATAATGGTGGGGCTAAATCTAACCTTAGGCCTGCCAAACTTGATTTCCATCAACTCAAGGCATTGGTGCGTCACCAATATTACGATGTAAGGGATTGCATTTCAAGTGTAATCTTTTTTCATGCCCGTGGACACTTGAACAAGGCATACCTAGTAGGAAGATCAAAGAAGTGAATTCAAAAGGATGAACACTACTCAATTTCTCCTCTCCATCTATCAGAAAATGCTCCACCTCTAGCCAACTCACTATCATCCTTCATTGTAGCAGAGCACATCTCTACTTCTGTGGACAACAATGAAATAATTAATTCAAAGGGTTTCCAACCTATTCCTGTAAATACCCCAAAGGAGACACCTACATCGTTGAATATTTCTTTGGGTGGGGATCCACCCCTATGTATGCGAAACCCCCCCCCCCCCCCCCTCTCTTTCCTTTCCTTAAAAAACTTTGAGCATCCCTCTAAGACTACTGCTCCCAATCCATCCAATTTTCCCCTACCATCATATACCCTAAGGACTTAGTATCCTTCCTAACTAATCTCTCCCTTCCCATATCCTTACCACTCTTCTCTATTTATCCTCCCATACCGACTCTTCCCACTACTTTACCTCTTTTAAATGTCTCCCCCCTCCCTAGTTTGGTCACCTCGACTACCATTCAAAGTTATACCCTTCATTACAACCTTTACTCCTAGTCAAAAACCCTGCATCATCTTGAAATGAGCCTCCCATACGTTTCCATTTGGATTCAGGTTCTATGATTGGATTCGAGGAGGTAGGGGATCAAAAGTTTCATAGCAGGGGAAGAAAATCCTTCCTCTCTTTGGATCAACTATAGATAAACTCAAAAATTTTCTCAAGGAAAAAAATATGTCCTCAAGGCCCTTAGAGCACTAGAACCAATGATTGTTTCTAAAGGACTTTTCTTTCCCCAAACTACAAAGCATTAGCCAACCACACCAAAAAATTGGCAATAAAAGGATTGATCGAGTTGCATCATTCTCATGTTATTTTTCTTCAAGCAACAATGATAAAGGGAATGAAAGAGAAATTTCTATTAAGAAAAATTCTCCCCACTGATTTTTTTTTTCTTATTAAATACTTTTGGGCATTTAGGAGGGATCATTTCTAGCTAGAACACTCTCTACATTCGACAAAAGTTCACTTGATTGACATGCTCAAGGTTATCTCTAGACCTTTACTCATTGGACCTTGATGTGGTCTTCATTTTCTACGACATATGTGGTACTTACTCTAATAAAATATCTTAACAGGAAAACTTCTTCAAG
This sequence comes from Pinus taeda, assembly GCA_000404065.3. Lineage (NCBI taxonomy): Eukaryota > Viridiplantae > Streptophyta > Pinopsida > Pinales > Pinaceae > Pinus > Pinus taeda. The sequence continues at coordinate 221,155 of APFE030308893.1, forward strand.
TTACTGCACACAATATGATAGTGGGAAACAATGTAAATTTTACCCTTTGGGAATCTAGATCTAATGTCCCTTGGCCATTCGAAAACCTCTCATACTTTAACATAAAACATCTGGTCAACTCTAGAATTAGAGATCTCATCCTCTCAAGTAGGAGTCCATTTTTTATACTCGTGAGTACAAAAACCCTTTACCCCCTACTATATTATGTCATTTTTTCCTCAATATATATCCCTCAATATGAACACATGCGGTATGGTATTGATCCACTATTGAATCCCCCATGGGAAAATACTAAAGAAAAACTGGAAGTCTTTCTTGATCAGAGCACATATGAACATTGGTTAGCCAACCAACAAGAATGTATCAGACTCGTTGAAGAAAAAAGGAGGAAAATGCTCCTAGATAAAGAAAATGAGTGGGGTATGAAAAGTAGATACCTTTGGATTTAGGCTACAAATGAAAACACAAAATACTTCCACAAGATTGTAAAGCATGAGAAGGTGATCAATACGATATGGGAGATTAAAATATTAGATAGGTCCCTTGTCTCCTCCTTCAAAGACGTCTGCCAGAAATGTTGTAGACACTTCAAGGATATTCTTCACAATGAAAATAGATCAACACTAATCCATATATTAAAACTCGTTGGGATCTTCCCCAAGTTTGTAAATCAAGAGGAAAATGACAATCTCATGGTCAAGATCATCTTTTGTTTTTGGTTTTGGAGCGAAGGTGCTCCAAAATCCCATCTTGTGCAATTTGTTGTTTCCTACAAGGAGCAAGATTTTCTTGATTATTACATAATAAAACAAATAACAATTAATGTAATGAAATCTAACATGAAGCATTAACCCTACAATACAAAAACAAATAACATAGAAGGAAGACAAGAGTTTGGGAAAAAATAAATTTCTTTATTGATGTAGAAAGGATAAAATCTCTCCCTAAGACACTAAACAGAGCCTTGGAAATAATTGATCCTTATATCTCCTAAAGGAAGGTTCCTCCTTTCACTCTCATGTTGGTGTGATTCTATCCTAAAGAAATGTTTTGGACACTTTTTGAATAGAAAGCTCCAATATTATAAAGAATTGTCAATTGGATGGAAATTTAGGTAGCATAACCTTGCAATGACTTCTCTCTTATAAATGGCCCCTCATGGAGTAGTATTTATAGGCTAAGGTTCATGGCTTGCCCAAATCTAGCTCATTGATGAGATTTAATCTTTGAGTGAGAATCTCATTTTGGTGAGAGACAATAGTAGTCCTTTTGAGGCTTCATAACTCTCCTTTAATGGTGTAGAGGTTTGATACTAAAGACATGACCTTGTACTTCCACCTACTAGGGGGAATTTAGGGTGACTTGGCCCATATATCTCTCAAATTTCCTAAAGTGGACATTTAGTGAAAAATAACCCTTTTCTTGTGAACGCTTGATTTTTTTACCTTTGAGAACCTTCGACTTTGATGATCATTGACATATTACATCATTTAATTCACACAATTAAGTGTACATTTTTTAAGTGATAATAGTTTCCCCCTGATGTGTGAAAGGAGCATATATATAGCTGAAACACATCACGTTTTTCCCAACTGTGAGTCCTATTGATTCTTGGGAGAGATACCTTTGTATGAGAGTCTAGAAGAAGGGTCTTGAAGGGTAGTTGTGTAACAGTGGCATCCATTATTGAAAATGAAATATATATAATTTACATATGAGGTGGGCATGTTCCATGCTTATGATCATGACTATTACAATGATGGTTACAATTGTATACAAGAGCTTGGTTGTTTCCAACAATGATGAGAACTTAATTGTTGATGTTGAAGTAGATGACTACTTCACCCTCAAGGGAATCTTGTTAGAAGAAATTATTAATGATGTACATGCACCCATGTATTTGGCATAACCAGTGATGATGAGACTATAAATTGTGGGATGCTAGCTTGTTTCATGGGTCTTCCATTTAAATAGAAAACTACATATGTTATAAAATGTAACACATCCTACCATTAAAACAATGTTGACATTCAAATTTGAGGAGGCTGATGAACCCTAGCATTTTGTTGAGGATTTGTAGTATTATATTGTGGTGGTTGTGTAGGATTCGCATAGGAGGGTCAAGATATTGAAACAACATTAGAGTTGTGCAAGGTGGAATAAATTCCCCCCGCATGGGAAGGGTAGTAATTGTAGCAGGAGGATTATAGTAATATCTTTCCATTATAGGGGGGTTGGTGGTGTCGCCCAATATTAGGAAATGCTAGAGGTGGACCATACGGGTTTTCATGGTAGGGAATTTTCTCCCCATGCTGATGTTTATATTACGTTAATGGACCCTACGAGGTCTTCCATAGAATTTGATGCCCACGATTTCTATTTATTGAAAATTTGAGTTCAAGGGGCATTCAAGATGACCACATAAACATACCCTAGTTTTGCGCAAATTAGATCAAATTGTTAAGCCTTGGAAATTTCTACTTCCTCATATAGAGGCATGGTGAATGCAATATCCTTTATTATAATTGGAAAGTTGAGGGGCTTGAAGAAGAAGTGTAATAGAAGTTCTTTGGGGGATTTGATATTGAAGATACTACATTGTTTGCACTACTCATCGTTGTGGTTCATAATGTACATGGATGATGATTGTTGAAACTTAGATAATAACTCAAATTTTGTATCATGACAAACTTGAAGGTGGAAAAATGTGAGAAATGATTTAACTACGGGTTCAAATGTTTTATGAGAGTTGGCCGCTCTCACTAACATACCACTTAGCTAAGGGGCCAATGATTATGCACTAAAAGATCCTTATTTGAATTAATTCATCAGTGATATTGTTCAAAGAATACCATAGATGAAATATTGTAACATGATTGGAAAGGTATTCCCTAGCAATGTCTTCAAACTTAGGGATGTCTGAAAGTTGTTTAGTGGGCATAGTGAGCCATGTTGCATTATGAGCTATGGGATCATTTTTCAACTTCGAAAGATATAAGAGGTTCTGTTATGATTCCAAGAAACTCTCCTAGGTTGTAGCTCAGAGATGCCTGGTAACATATACATTCAACTATTGTTGTAGGTTTAATGGAAGGAATGATGGTTTGGTTCAAGACAGATAACCACTTCTACTTTGTTTCACTCTAGACATGTGTGAACACCCTCAAACTACAAGGCTTTAGACCACCAATGCTCATAGTTTTATAGATTAGGTGAATATGGAGAATACTAACCACACCAGCAGATGCACAAGATCATGTGATGGCCGACTACAACTAGTAAAGAAACCTGTAAATCTATTCTACTAATGCATAGACAGGATGACAGCTCTCTTGCATCAAATAGAAAGAAACATGAGTAACCTATTTAGTGATGCATTCAACAATCTAACACATAGATAAGATGACAGTTATTTGGTGCTAAACCCCCAAAAGATCAAGAACACAGCATATCAGGTACAAGATTAGAATAGAGGGAAATGGAAAGTGAGTAGTTAACAGCAAAATAATCTTGTATTAGTTGAAAATGAAGTGAAGACACTACAAGTGACAAAACTATCTACACTCTCCAGGAGTTGAAAACTTACATCAAATGCCAACCTTGATTACATCTTGTTTATGGGTATTTGTAGATTTTCATTACAAGGGAACTCATCCATTTAGGTATGGAGGGGTCATAATTGACCACCAACCACATTTAACTGCCTAATGGAGTCTCTAAACGAATTTGCTTGCTTCAATGGAAGAATCTGATCTGTTCAGGTGTTGTGCTATCCTTTTTTGCTCTTGGAGTGCTCGTACCTATGGAGTTCCATAACTGATATATTCAGTTACAAGGTCGTGCTTGTCCTTTTCTCCCTTGGCCATTATTTCTATTAAATATGGTGGTTGTGGGGCTGAGAGTGACTAGTACTGTCATATCTGATTATCTCCTTCTCCGAGCAAACTGAATGGATGGGGGACGTGGAATGCATGGGCGAACGTACGAACAGGATGAGTGGGAAGAATGGCCATTGGATCAGGGAAATAAATGGTGGAGATGGCTCGATGGAGGTTATCGATTGAGGTGAGAGCAGGTTGAGTTGGGGCTGTCAGATTTGCAGCGGACATATCAGACAGTCATCAGGGAACGGAGTTGCACAGGAGTTTAATGGGCGGGAGCTGTTTTCTCGGGCGGTAAAGGTACTAATCGCACCACTTTCGGGCCCTAAGTTGTAAAAGCCTGATATCATACGATTCCATTCAAGGATCGACACGTAGCGGTGGATGAGAGAGAAAAACCACTGTCATCACACACTAACGTTCGATTAGATTGCCAACACAATGAGAGCGAAAACTGTCAAATCTTAGCGGAGATGATCTAGCAGTGGGAAATGACTGAGAGGGTCACTTTATCGGGTGTGATGAGGGTTGTTGGATTGGCGAGGACTGATCAACGGTGGGGATTCAAGAAGTGGTTTATGAGTGTGCGAGGTCATATGGGTGAGGTTTTATATCAGCTTTGGGCTTTGCGCTTAGAACTGGGGCTAAAAGGGACTTTTTCAGATTTCAGAGGGTTTAGTTAGGGAATGGAAAGGGTTTAGAGATAAGTAGGGTGGAGGAAAGAGGGAAAAATGACCGATTTGGGCTTCCCTTTGAACATAGCCAATCAGACCATGATCTGTTCTGACCTTGGAAGTATTGAACAGTAGAGCTAACACTGCCTCCTTCTAGGGATGAAATCCTCCCTGTGAGGTTTCAAGAACTGTAGACCACTACCTTTCATACAAAAAACAATATCAGTAATCTTTCCTAGTGTTTTATTGGGCATGGAGTAAAACTAAGCCTACACTAAAACTTGTAACAAGAACATATTTACAATACTGAGGCCTGGAGGCCTTAAGCAACATAAACCTTTAAATACCACCCATTTACTGGGCCATCAAAAACTATTTTTCCTTCCATACTTTGTAGCATGAAAGTGTTGTTCCCCTGGATCTGAGCAAAGCTGAAAGGTCCAGTCCACAGAGCATCAAACTTCCCATGATTACCTTTCTTTTCCTTCAGTGCATCCCATTTGAGCACCAAGTCACCAACTTGAAAACTGACCATCTTTGCCTTTTGGTTAAAGGCTTCCTTGATTCTCGTTTGATGTGCTGCAGACTTTTCAACCAATTGATCTTTGATTTGATGCACTTCTTCCAAGTAACTAATCCTCTTTTCCATGTCATCTTCCTCACTCTACTCTTCCTGCAAGATCTTGGTCACAGGGAGGATTAACTGGATTGGGAATACAGCTTCAGTGCCATATACTAGCTTGAATGGAGGATTCCCTGTGGATTTTTTGTTGGTCACTCTGTCAGCCGACAATGCAAACTTTAGCTTGGAATCCCAGTTCCTGTTGTTGCCTTCAAGCAGCTTTTTGATTATTCGTATTAGGCTCTTATTGGACAATTTTGCGAGACCATTAGCTTGAGGGTAATATGAGGTGGAATGTACGAGCTTAATGGCCATTGAGTCACACATGTCCACCAACTATTTTGCCCTGAAGGCTGTTGCATTGCCTGTAATCAATTTGTGTGGACAACCAAACCTAGTAAATATGTTTTCTGTTAAGAACTTCATGACCACATGGTGATCATCTTTCCTAGTAGGGATGGCCTCAATCCATTTAGTGAAGTAGTCAGTGGCTACTAAGATCCATCTGTGCTGGCCACTAGAATGTGGATTAATTTCTCCTATGAAATCCAAACCCCACTACTGAAAAGGCCCACTCACATGTATTGGCTTCAAGGGCAAGGATTTCAACTACTGTTTTCCTTCAAACCTCTGGCACCTATCACAAGATTTTACAAATGAAAAGACATCAGAAAACAAAGTGGGCTAGTAATACCCAACTCTGAGCATCTTATGGGTTGTGGTTTTCCAATAGTGATGTCCTCCACAGATAATGGAATGTAACTAGTGCATGACTTCCATAGATTGTTCTTTGTCTAGACATCTTAAAAGGATTCCAGATGGGTCCCTCCAATATAGAAAGTTTTCACGAATGCAATACTTGGCTGCTCTGAGCTTAATAGTCCTAGCTTGGCTTGAACTTAGGCCTGGAAGAACTTCCATCTTCAGCAAAAATTAAACTATTGTAGAATACCATTCACAAGAAACTAGAGTTTCAGGTAATGACTGGTCATGTCCTGGTCCAACTGTTTCTTCACCTCTTTGTCTGTCATCTGAGTTTGTGCTTACAAATTCATGTCCAACACCCTGCAATTTTCTTCAGCCATTAGCTTAGCAAGGCCTTGACCTCTGACAAGCTTCTTGGGCTTCAATTCTATGTTGAACTCAATAAGATTTGCAATCCATTTAGCCCTTCTTCCATCAACATCTGCCTATGTTAGGACATCCTTTACTGAAGTAGAGGGCACATATGCAATTAACTTGGAGTAAAGAATGTATATTCTGAAAGCTTTTAAAGATTTGATAAGAGCATAAGCTTGTTTTTCGATGATATCATACCTTATTTAGTATCCCTTAATGTTTTGCTGAAGAATGCCACTGGATGCTTTGAACCCTCATGATCTTTCTACAATAAGACTGCTACAAGGGTGTCACCTAAAGAAAATGAGAAGATATGGAACTCCTTGCTATAATCTGGCCTGATTAAAGTGGGAGCTCCCATAATAGCTCTTTTGATGGCTTCAAAAGATGTTTTCACTGCATCATTCCATTTGATCTCTGATCCATTTTTCAGTATGGAGGTGATGTGCTTTACTAATCCTGCAAAATTAGGAATAAACCTCCTTACAAAATGTATTTTTCCCAGAAAGGATTGGATTTTCCTTTTTTGATCTCACGACAAACAAGGTTTGTATTGCTTTCACTCTCTCTAGGTCAATTTTGACACCTGCAGCAGAAACAATGTGTCCTAATAGCTTGCCCTCTTCTAAAGCAAATTGTGACTTCTTAGGATTCACTGATATCCCAAACCTTTTGTACTTCAAAAACACTTTCTTTAAATGTTGCAAATGATCTTGATGGATGCTAGAGTATATTGTTATATCATCTAGGTAAACAAGGACAAATTTATCCTTCTCTCCTACAAACACTATATCGATAGTTCTCTGAAAGGTAGCTCCAACAATCATCAGTCGAAAGGGAATCTTAGAGTACATGGAAGTGCCCCAAGGAGTGGTGAAAGTAGTCTTTTCTTGGTCATCTGGATGTATAGCAACTTGGTTATACCCTGAAAATCCATCTACGAAAGACATAACTTTGGCTACTGAAACTTTCTGTAGCAAATGCTCCATCCTGGGTAGGGGATAGTTTTCTTTCTTGGAGCATTTGTTCAGGTTCCAGAAATCAACACACAGCCTAATTTCTCCACTCTTCTTCCTCACCACTACCAAGTTGGCTACCCACTTTGAATATCTCAAAGGAACTATGATTTTGGCAACCAACAACTTCTTGATTTCTTTTTCAATCAGAGGGAGCAACAAAGGATTTATGGGTCTCAGCTTCTGCTTGAAAGGAATGGTGTCTTTCTCCAATGGGATCTTATGCTGGATGATCTTTTTGTCATAAGTTTTAAGGTCACTGTATTCCCAAGAAAAGATATCAGAAAATTGCTTCATGAGGGTGCAGTACTCAGCACTTTGGGTAGCAGACAAATGGGTGGACAGATTTATATACTTTGGATGATCTGGACTCCTATGTTATGCCTATGAACTACAGACTGATCTTCTTTTGGGCGGTCTTATGAGGCACATCATTATGGTCAAAAAACTTCTCTAGAGGCACTAGCCCTTTAGGTATATGATTGCTAGGCAGCTGCACAATACTATCTTGTCCAATTCTTTTCTTTAGCTGGGGTTGGGGACATTCTTCCAAGGTTTCATTCTCTTGATCAATTTTTATTTCAAATAATTCATCAATGACTTGCAGAAACCTATTTACTTCATCATCATACTTGAAAATTTTCCAATGCTGGATATTATCAGGCAAGGATGATCTATATTTTATCTAGACTTCATAAACCAATTTAGGGGGCATGGGAGGGATGAACATGCTAGCAGACATAGCAAGGGAATTAGCAAGCAGATTTTTGACTCTAGGAATAAATGAGATACAAAAACTATCGAAAGAATATTTAAGTCTCCATACCTCATCTTTATATGCTTTTAGCCTTGGGTGCCTTTCTTGGAATGTTTTGTTCACTTGTTGAATGATGAGATCAACATCTCCAAACACCTTTATGTCTCTAATTCCCATGTCTTTGGCAGTGTTTAAGCCCAATATCAGAGCCTCATACTATGCTATATTGTTGGTGACGTGGAAATTCAGTTTGAAAGACAAATGAGTGCTTTCTCGTTTTGGATACACCAGCACCACTCCTACTCCCGTAGTTTCCCTTGAACATGCTCCATCAAAGAACATATCCTAAGCTTTGTCCCTCCTTCTCCCACCACCCAGCCTACTGGTTTCTTGAGCTACATGGA
>APFE030308896.1:3285-19801 GCA_000404065.3 Pinus taeda
TTTAACAAGTGTTTTGTAACTTTTTTAAAGTGTTTATTAAAATAATTTACTAAAGTGTCCCTCAAACCTAAACCCTAAGCATTTTATAACACTTTAAACTCGAAACCCTGAGCATTTTATCACATTTTAAAAAGTGTTTTGTAACCTTTTTTTAAGTGTTTATTAAAATAATTTATTGAAGTGTTATGAGACCTAAACCCTAAACCCTAAATCCTAAACCACAAGCGTTTTATAACATCTTAAACCCAAACCCTAAAACCTAAAGCATAAACTCTAAACCCTAAGTATTTTATAACATTTTAACAAGCATTTTCTTACTTTCTTTTGAGTGTTTATTAAAAGCATTTACTAAAGTGTTATAAACCCTAAACCCTAAACACCATCCCTAAACCCTAAGAATTTTATAACATTTTAACAACTTTTTTGTAACTTTTATTTAAGTGTTTATTAAAATAATTTACTAAATCGTTATAAACCCTAAAGCCTAAAATCTAAGCATTTTATGATCTATTAAAAATAATTTTGTAACCTTTATTTAAGTATTTATTAAAAGAATTTACTAAGGTGTTATAAAGCCTAAACTATAAAAGCTAAACCCTAAACCCTAATCATTTAATAACATTTTAAAAAGTGTTTTGTAACCTTGTTTAAGTGTTTATTGAAAGAACTTAAGAAAGTTTTATAAACCCTATAAACTAAACCCTAAACTGTAGGTATTTTATAACATTTTTAAAAGTGTTTTTAAACTTTTATTTAAGTTTTTATCAAAAGAATTTACTAAATTGTTATAAACCTTAAACCATACACCCTAAAACCTAAACCCCAAAATATAAACCCTAAACCCTAAACCCCAATCCCTAAACCCGAAACCATAAATCCTAAGAACTTTATGATAGTTTAAGAAGAATTTTGTAACTTTTATTTAAGTGTTTATTAAAATAATTTACTAAAGAGTTATAAACCCTTAACCATAAACAAAAAACCCTAAACCCTAAACACAAAAAATAGACCCTAAACCCTAAAACCTAAAGTCTAAAGTCTAAACCCCAGACCCCAAATCCTGAAACCTAAGCCATAAAACCTAAACCCTAACAATTTTATAACATTTTAAAAATTGTCTTGTAACTTTTATTTAAGTGTTTATTCAAATAATTTACAAAAATGTTGTAGACCCTAAACACTAATCCTAAACCTAAACCCAAAACCCAAAACCTTAAACCCTAAACCCTAAACCCTAAACCCTAAATCCCAAACCCTAAAACCTAAACCCTAACCTCTAAACCCCAAACACTAAACCCTAAGTCATAAAACCTAAACCATAAACCTTAAACCCTAAACACCAAATTGTAAACATTAAACATTAAACCCTAAACATTTTATTTAAAAAGGGTTTTGTAATTTTTATTTAAGTGTTTATTAAAAGAATTTACTAAAGTTATATAAAATTTGAATCCTAAATTGTAAACCACAAACCCTCAAGCCTAAACTCTAAACCTAAAACCCTAAGCCCTAAACTCTAAACCCTAACCATAAACCATAAACCCTAAATGATAAATCCTAATAATTTTAGAACATTTTAAAAAACATATTGTAACTTCTATTTAAGTGTTTATTAAAATCATTTACTAAAGTGTTATAAACCATAAACCGTAAACTCTAAACACCAAACCCCAAATCATAAACCCTAAACCCTAAACCCTAAGCATTTTATAACATCTTAAAAAAATTCTAACTTTCATTTAAGTGTTTATTAAGAGGATTTACCAAAGCCTTATAAACCCTAGTCTCTTAACCCTAAACCCTAAGCAATTTATAACATTTTAAAAAGTCTTTATTATAAGAATTTACTATAGTCTTTTAAACCCTAAACCCTAAGCATTTTATAGCATTCTAAAAAGAGTTTTGTAGCTTTTATTTAATTTTTTATCAAAATAATTTACTAAGGTGTTATAAACCCTAAAACATAAAAAGTAAACCCTAAACTATAAACTATGAACTGAAAAACCTAATCCCTAAATGCTAAACCCTAAGCCTTTGATAACATTCCAAAAAGTGTTTTGTAACTTTTACTTAAGTGTTAATTCAAACAATTTACTAAAGTGTGATAAACCCTAAACCCTAAACCCTATACCCTAAACCCCGAACCCTAAACCCTATACCTTATACCCTAAAACCTAAACCCTAATTAATTTATAACATTTTAAAGAGTGTTTTGTTATTTTTATTTCATTTCATTCTTGCATAAATTTACAACATTTAGTCTGTAAAAGTGTCCCTTTAAACTATCTCAAACAATAATGGAGAGATATATTATATTACATATATCATTATATAACTTCTAAGGTTGAATATGTCGTAGAGTTTTTGTATCACATCAAACTATTCATGGTGTTTCTTGGTCGTGATCTTAATTTACCCTATTTTGTCCACAAGAGTTTAGCCGATGGATAAAAAATATCATGATGATAATAAGAACCCAGATAGGCCGCTCTTCCACCATTGTATTACATTTATTTTAGTTAAATTTCATTTTCCCAATGTCATCCAATATCGGGAAAGTTTTCCCATACAAAATGGTTTCCAAAAAAACCTACAGTCGAGTCAACATGCTGTTGCACTAAATACTCCACTTAACCCTCCCTCTCCATTTTCAGCTCAACCTGATTCTCATGATAATGAGGTGAATGTAGAACCATATATATTTATTATATTGTAAGAAAAATGCATATTGTGTGCGCCCAAAACATAAATCATCATTCCCTTAAAGCACCACACAAACTTAATGTCATCCAATAGTGGGAAATGTTTCACATAGAAAATGGTTTTTAGAAAAACCTACAATCCAGTCAACATGGTGTTGCACCAAATACTTCACTTAACCCTACCTCTCCAGGTTTGGCTCCACCTAATGCTCATGATGAGGAGGTGAACGTTGAACCATATATATTTATTATACTATAAAAAAAATGCATATTGATCATGCCCAAAACATAAATCCTCATCCCCTTAAAGCACCACCCAAACTTAATGTCGTCCAATAGCAGGAAAGGTTTCCTATACAAAATGGTTTTCAGAAAATCCTATGGTCAATTCAGCATGGTGTTGCACCCAATACTCCACTTAACCCTCCCACTCCAATTTAGGCTCCACTTGATGCTCATGATGATGACGTGAATGTCAAACCATATATATATATTTATTATATTATAACAAAAATGCATATTGTTTGTGCCCAAAACGTAAATCATCTTAAAGCACCACACAAACATGGTGTTGCACCCAATACTCCACTTAACCTTCCCTCTCGACTTTCAGCTCCACCTGATGCTCATGATGATGAGGTGAATGTTGAACCATATATATTTATTATATAATAACCAAAATGACTATTATTCGCGCCCAAAACATAAATTATCATCCCCTTAAAGCACCACAGAAACTTAATTTCATCCAATAGCGGGAAAGTTTTCCCATACAAAATGGCTTTTAGAAAAACCCACGATGGAGTCATCATGATGTTACACCAAATACTCCACTTAACCCTCCATATTTAGTTTCGGCTCCCCATGATGCTCATGATGATGAGATAAACGTCGAACCATATATATTTATTTTATTGTAAAAAAAATGCATATTGTTGGGACCCAAACCATAAATCATCATCCCCTTAAAGCAGCACACAAACTTAAGCGTTAACCTTTTAGAACTTTCTAGGTAAAAAACAAGCTACATCGAAGTTTTGGCAAACACATTTATTGCAAATTGTCGTGCTGCTTAACGTTATGTTAAGTTAAATAGAAAGCTACCTTGCTTTTACATATGCTTTTGCATGTCGTGTGTTTGTAACATGTAAACTTTAGCATGTGAAGATCGGTTTGATCTCATGTCTTGACGTAGAAGAAGTGAGCGGAATATCATTCAGAAACTTAAATATTTGGAGCTATTAATGTTGTTGTGCCCAATTCATTTAGATTTCATAATGAAAATTTTAAGATTCGAACTAATAAATTTCAAATTTCACAAGAAGAGATTCCATTAGGACACAAACCATTTCAAATTTAAAAAGAAGAGATTCTATTAGGACACAAACCATTGATTGTCACTAGCAACCTGTAATATATATACATAATGTTCTAGATGCTTGGTTGATGCTCACTGCCCAAACATTCTTATTCCTAGGATCCATGTGAATAGTATATATCGACTGAAATTGTTGTATTGTCGATGTATGAAAGACACTTTTCCAGCATTTTTCCGGGTTCTTGCAAGTAAGAGTCACTGCAATCTGTTGTTAAAGTGGACGAATCCACTTCCATTCTTTTTGGCCACTGAATTTATTTTCCTGCTACCTGATGTGCTTTCTTTTCTTTTTTTCTCCAAAAACTAAGCTTATGTGTTGTATAAAAAGTAGAAGACCGTTATGTAAAGTCAACCTTAGATATAGGAAACAAATCCATTTTAGGACCAAGGCAAAAAATTAGCATGGGCAAAAAATTATATTATATATATATATATATACCATATACAAGGAAACATCTTAATAATGGATCATTACACTTTTTTAATTATAAATTTCACACTCTTAAAAGAAAATATTTAAAATACCATGACATATTTCAAATAAAATCTATATATCTTTGTCATAGGTGACAATCCAAGTATAATAGTGGGTATCCTAAAATTATATTGGCAAAGAAGTATTAATTTAAAAAACATACCATAACACATTTAACTAATTAGTTATGATATTTTGTTATAAATTCATGTAAACAAAAGCAATGCATATATTACCAAAAAAAAAACCTTCAATTTTGCAAAGAAAAAAAAATATATCCCATAAAAGTACAAAAAATATAAATGCATCCAAACCTTGTATAAATATGGAAGTATATATTTAAAAGAATAACAGAACACATTCGTAACTAATTAGTTATGAGATTTTATTATAAATTCATCTCATAAAAGAATAAAAATTATAAATGCATCCAAAACTTGTATAAATATGGCAAAAAAAGTGCATTTTCATGATGTTAATATTTCCCAATTTATAAAGATTGTAAGTCAAAAAATAAAACAAAAAGGTACACTCATACACTACTATATTAGGAGTCCACCATACACCATAAACTAAATCTTCCATGTTACATGTAGATGAACTTAATATCATATGATTTTGACAAAAATATAAACACAAAAATCCAAATAATTAGTATAAGTATATATATATATATATATATACATACATTTGTATTTTCATGATGTTAAATATATTTCACAATTTTAAAACATCATAAATTAAAAAAATAAAACAAAAAGATACACTCCAACATAGGAGCTCACTATATATTTTAAACTAAATTTTCCATGTTACATGTAGATGTACATCAATACTATACGATTTTGACACAAAATATCACAATATATTATGTGGTGTGTGTGTTGTGTGTGTGTGTTGTGCGCGGTTTATGTATTCATTTTAATAAATACAATAATATTCAATCTAATAAAATTTGTAAGATATAGTATTGTACTAAATATTGAAAAAACTAAACACTAAAAAAAGAGAAAATGTAATTACATTTAAAAATAATTAGCTAAATTCAAAGTTAATAGATATTGTATCATATTTGTTCTCAAAGAAAAGCTCAATAAATTAAATTAAATGCCTAAAAATAAAATTACTAATTTGTAATTTAGTAGCCAATTAAATTAAAAAAATAAGGACAATAATATAAAATGATATAATTAAATTTAAAAAAGATATGAAGAAATTAGTGATAAATTATATGTTTTTTTTTAAAGCAAGAATTAAAAAATCATTAAATTCAAAACAAATTTAGAAAACATGAGAATAAAAAATCATTAAAATCAAAAACAAATTTAGAAAAACATGAAAATCTATAACTAACTAACAAATTGACACATTTCAAAACAAATTTGGAAAGCATGAGAATAAAAAATCATTAAAATCAAAAAAAAATTAGAAAAAAACGTGAAAATCTATAACTGACAAATTGACACATTTAGAAAAGCAATAAAACATTTGACTGACTGGTAAAAAAGCATGAATAAAGTTAATCGTTGCATTGATCCTATCCGTTGCAGAAAAGCATGCAACCTATCTGTTACAGAAAAGCATCCAAGAAGTTAAGCATTGCTATTTAGTTTTAGATGTGAGTAATCCAATATCGGTTGAAAGGATGCAGAAGAATATATATATTAACTCTTACATCTTCCTCCATCTCTGTTTTGTTTGGCATGCTTGTCTGATTGTCTGTTAGTGTAGGTAGCCTGCTTCTATGTCGACTTCTGGTGGAGCAGATCAGAGGCAAGTTAATGATCACTTCTCTTTTTGCCCTTTGATTTTCTGAGAAGGCCTTGATTTCTTCAGAAATAGTTCAGTAATTTTGATCGGAGGCAACCTGCAACCATATCGTCAGGTGGAAAAGTTTAATGGTTGATGATCACATCTCTTTTTGCCATTTCAATTTCTGAGATAATCATATGGTGGGAGAACTCAGTGGAAAGAAGTAAGGAAATGTCGGTGGCTTCAGAAAATGAAATCGAGTTACAGCTATGTATCGATGTAGCTTCTCCTTCCTTGATGTCAGTAGTTTTGCCACGGGGTGGCTTCAGAAAATGAAATCGAATTACAGGTATGTATCGATGTAGCTTCTCCTTCGTTAATGTCAGTAGTTTTGCCACTGGGTGACTTCAGAAAATGAAATCGAGTTACATGTATGTATCGATGTAGCTTCTCCTTCCTTGATGTCAGTAGTTTTGCCACAGCTCATTGTATCTGCTGGTTTCAATTAAATCATTTTTTGCTCTGGTTTGAACTAATTCATTTCTGGATTAATAAAAGATTTACTCTGGCCTTTTAGTCATTTAATAATATTATGTGTTATTCGTATTGTTAGCTTAATCCATCTGCCCTTCTTTTTAGGAATTAATCTATTCTTATTATTTAGCTATTTAATTAATATTTCTTTAATTTGTGGAGGTTTAATGTGATTCTCGCTGATTTCGCTGATTTCAATGAATCCATCTGTCCTGACGAAATTTATGGATTTCCTTTAAATCTACACCCACCTGTATTATGGATCTCTTTTAAATGTAAACCCACCTGTATTATGGATATCGAGTTACTGATCTCCTTTAAATTGAAAGGGCTCGCTTCATACAATCTCGAATGAATCACTATTATGATTTGCTGAGGTTGGCTTGCGCGGCAACGCCATCCTCAGGTTCTTGATGGAAAATTTTTGGGTTTATTTGATACTTCGTCTATTGACGGGAATAACATGGAGTGGCGTAGGTTTATCGTCCCTTGTTTTGGCGACGAAGCCCGTGGGTCTCTCGAGAAGAGGCTAATAGGAATGTCGACCTTCAGGCTTCTACTTCTATTCCTTCTGCATAGGGTTGCTCTCTGCTCTTGCCTACTTTTCTGACAATTGGTGACTTCTCTACATTTTCACTTCCACTCCCTCTGCCTTATATTGCCCCTTCGTTGCCTAATTCCTGGGTGTAATCTTATACCATGTTCCCCGCCCCGCCAAATATTCTCACCAGGCTACACACTACCTTCAAGCCACGAGCACCCAGGATTCCATTGGATTTGAACCCGACGAGAACCCATGTCAAACTTGCCAACAGACAAGACAGTCCGCTTAACAGCATCGCCCTCGTTTCGAATATGCCATCAGAAAATACATAGAGTATCTAATAAACCCATAAATTAGGCAAATTGCCGTCAAAAACTTTTCCCAATATATCAAAATCTTTTCCTGGTTGACCATTTATGGAAATTACTGTATGCTAATAAACAACGACTCATGTCTATAACATATTTGGTCGTATAGGCGCTTATTCAACTATGGTCATGAAAACAATTTTAGCACACCTAATTTTCCTTCAAATATATTTTTAAATTTTTGAAATTGAAGTCTCATGCTTTTGTGCTTATATAATTTCCTTGTTGCTGCTGTTGTAATAGGTTTTTTCCTTTTTTTTTGTTTGAATTGGACATGGATTTTTTTTAAAACTAGAAGTGCATAAGCTTTTTTCTCACCTCTAATTCCGTTGCTTATATATATTGTTTTAATTTATTTCACCCTATGTCTTTTTCAGTAATTTAGGCCAGCCATAATTTGTTATGATTGTATTTCCATGATGAAAATATCTTGAATATCCTATAAAATTTATATTTTTTATTTTTTATTATAAGTATTTATTTATATAGTTTTATTTACGAAAATAAGAAATAAGAATTTTTGTTTTTCTTAATTAATATAGAAAGTTTTTTATATATATTACTTTGTTTTTAGTAAAAAGTCATCATTTTTAGAAAAAAATTAAAAAAATTGTGTGCTTTATTAAAGTAAATAGTCTTTTTATAATTTCTTAAACATTCATATATTTTATATGATTCTTCTTAGTTTTTATATATTTTAATAATGTAATATATGGATTTTATATTAGTGATTTAATCTTTTAAAGTGTTTATTTATTTTTATAAATTTATTGTTTAATTACATAATTGAATATATATATGTTTTTATTTTATGTTGAAAATTTATTTTGTTATAGAATTTATATTATGTTTTCATTCAAACATTTATATGTAAAATATTTTTTCAATAAACATCAATATGTATTTTGTAACTTTCATAATAAATCCATTACTTCTATTCACTACTTTTTATGTGAAGTTTTTTCACTTTCATGTGGGATGTATATTTATAATATATATTGAGTTTTAGGGTGTAGTTTTGGATAGTTTACTCTAGGTTAGGCTACAGTGGTGTAGGATAGGCAAGACTAGGACAGGCTAGGCTAGGTTAAGCTAGGCTAGGCTAGGTTAGGCCAAGCTAGTTTAAGATAGGCTAAGCTAGTTTAGGCCACACTAGGCTAGGCCAGTTTAAGTTAGACTAGGCTAGGTTGGGCTAAGATAGGATAGGCTAGGCTAAGCTAGGCTATCTTAGGTTAGGCTCAAGTAGTTTAGTCTAGATTAGGCATGTGTTAGGCTAGGTTGGATAATCTAGTTTAAGATAGGTTAAGGCAGAATAGGCTAGGCTACAGTAGGGTAGGGTAAGATAGGCTAACGTAGGCTAGGATACAATAGGCTAGGGTAGGCTAGGGTAGCCTAGAATAGGGTAGGCTAGGATAAGGTAGGCTAGGCTACGGTGGGATAGGCTTGGCTTAGGTAGCCTAGGCTACGATTAGGATAGGGTATGCTAGGGTAGGCTATGGTAGGCTAGGTAGGTTAGGGTAGGCTAGCTATGGTAGGGTAGGGTAAGGTAGGCTAGCTAGGGTAGGTTAGGTTAGGCTAGGCTAAGTTAGGTAGCTTAGGCTAGGGTAGGGTAGGGTAGGATAAGCTAGGCTGGATAGGGTAGGCTAGGCTATGGTAGGCTAGGCTAAAATGGCTTGTCTAGGCTAGGTAGGCTTGGCTAGGCTAGGTGGGCTTGGCTAGGCTACATTAGGCTAAGTAGAGTAGGCTAGGATAGGCTAGTGCAGGGTAGGTAGGCTTCGCTAGGCTAGGTGGGCTTCGCTACGCTAGGGTATGGTAGCATAGCCTACGTAGGTTAGGGTAGGCTAGCTTAGCATAGGCTAGGTTGGGTAAGATAGGGCAGGTTAAGCTATGGTAGGGTAGGGTAGGCTAGGCTAGGTTTGAGTAAGCTAGGCTTGGCTAGACTAGGCTCGGCTAGGTAAGTTAGGGTAGGCTAGTGTAGGGTAGGGTAGGGTAGGGTAGGGTAGGTAGGCTACAATAGGCTAGGGTAGGTAGGTTGGGCTAGGGTAGGCTAGGCTAGTGTAGTCTATGTAGGGTACGGTAGGGTAGGCGTAGGACTAGGCTAGGATAGGTTACGCTAGGCTAGGCTATGGTAAGGTAGGATAGGCTAGGGTATGCTAGTTACGATAAGCTTGGGTAGGTTAGGATAGGCGAGGCTACGCTAGGCTTAGGTAGGTTAGGATAGAGTAGGCTAGGCTAGGGTAGAATAGGCTAACATAGGCTAGGGTAGGCAAGGGTAGGCTAGGCTAAGCTAGCGTAGGTTAGGCTAGGGTAGGCTAGGTTATGGTAGTCTAGGCTAGGCTAGGATGGGATAGGCTTGTCTTAGGTAGGCTAGGCTAGGCTTAGGATAAGGTATGCTAGGGTAGGTTGGGTTATGCTAGGGTAGGCTAGGTGGGCTAGCCTACGATAGGTTATGCTATGCTAGGTAGGCTAGTGTAGGCTAGGTAGGCTAGGGTAGGCCATGGTAGGTTAGGCTAGGGTAGGCTAGGGTAGGCTAAACTAGACTCCGATAGTGTAGGGTAGCGTAGCATAGGGTACGTTGGCTAGGTTAAGCTTGGGTAGGGTAGGATAGGCAAGGCTAGGCTAGGTTTATGTAGGTTATGATATGCTAGGATATGTTAGGCTAGGCTAGGCTAAGCTAAGCTAAGCTAGGTTATGGTAGGATAGGTTAGACAAGGGTAGGGTAGACTAAGCTAGGGTAGGTAGGCTTGGCTGGGCTAGGTGGACTTGGCTAGGCTAGGGTATGGTAGCGTAGGCTAGGTAGGTTAGGGTAGGCTAGCTTAGGCTAGGCTACGTTGGGTAAGATAGGGCAGGGTAGGCTAGGCTAGGCTAGGGTAGAGTAAGCTAGGCTTGGCTAGACTAGGCTAGGCTACACTAGGCTCAGTTGTAAGTTAGGGTGTGCTATTGTAGTCTATGTAGGGTACGGTAGGGTAGGGTAGGACAAGGTATGGTAGGCTAGGCTAAGCTAGGATAGGCTAGGCTAGGCTAGGCTATGGTAAGGTAGGATAGGCTAGGGCATGCTAGTTAGGATAAGCTTGGGTAGGTTAGGATAGGCGAGGCTATGCTAGGCTTAGGTAGGTTAGGATAGAGTAGGTTAGGATATGTTAGGCTAGGTTAGGGTAGAATAGGCTAGGCTAGGCTAGAGTATGCTAGGCTAGGGTAAAATAGGCTAACGTAGGCAAGGGTAAGCTAGGCTAAGCTAGCATAGGTTAGGCTAGTGTAGGCTAGGTTATGGTATGCTAGGCTAGGCTAGGATGGGATAGGCTTGGCTTAGGTAGGCTAGGGTAGGTTAGGTTATGCTAGTGTATGCTAGGGTAGGTTAGGTTATGCTAGGGTAGGCTAGGTAAGCTAGCCTAGGATAGGTTATGCTATGTTAGGTAGGGTAGGGTAGGTTAGTGTAGGATAGGTAGGGTAGGGTAGGGTAGGGTAGGCCATGGTAGGTTAGGCTAGGGTAGGCCACACTAGACTCTGATAGTGTAGGGTAGCGTAGCATAGGGTACACTAGCTAGGTTAAGCTTGGGTAGGGTAGGATAGGCAAGGCTAAGCTAGGTTTGTAGGTTATGATATGCTAGGATAGGTTAGGCTAGGCTAGGCTAAGCTAAGCTAAGCTAGGTTATGGTAGGATAGGTTAGATAAGGGTAGGGTAGGGTAGAGTAGGGTAGGCTAAGCAAGGCTAGGATAGAGCAGGGTAGTGTAGACTTGGCTAGGCTAAGCTAGGGTAGGATAGTGCAAGGTATTGTAGGCAAGGGTAGGCTAAGGTAGGGTAGGTAGGCTAGGTGAAACTAAGTTAGGGTAAGCTAGGCTAGTGTAGGATAGGGTAGTCTAGGGTATGGTAGGCTAGTTTAGCATAAACTAGGCTAGGGTAGCATAGGCTAGGTTAGGTTAGGCTAGGCTAGGCTAGGCTAGGCTAGGCTAGGGGAGGATGGGATAGGCTTGGCTTAGGCAGGCTAGGGTAGGCTTAGGATAGGGTAGGCTAGGGTAGGCTAAGCTGCGCTAAGTTATGCTAGGTAGGCCAAGTGAGCTACGGTAAGCTAGGTAGGTTAGATAGGTTAGGTAGGCTAGCCTAGGTAGGCTAGGGTTGGGTAGGGTGGGCCAGGGTAGGTTAGGGTAGGTTAAGGTAGGGTAGGTTATGGTAGGGTAGGCAAGGCTCGACTACGGTAGGTTGTAGGTTAGCATAATGTAGGGTAGGCTAGCTAGGCTAAGCTTGGATAGGGTAAGATAGGCTAGTGTAGGCTAGGGTAGTCTAGGGTAGGGTAGGCTAGGTTAGAGAAGGGTAGGCTAAGGTAGGGAAGGGTAATCTACGGTAGGGTAGGTTAGGGTAGGGTAGGCAAGGCTAGTTTAGTGTATGGTAGGCTAGGGTAGGGTAGGCTAAGGTAGGCTAGGGTAGGCTAGGCAAGGATAGGTAGGTCTGACTATGTTATGGTAGGGCAGGTTAGGCTATGGTAGGGTATGGCTAGGGTAGGGCTAGGGTGTTGTAGGTTAGGCTAGGGTAGTGTACTCTAGGCTAGGCTAGACTAGGCTAGGCTAGTGCAGGCTAGGATATGCTAGGGTAGGCTAGGCTTAGGCAGGGAAGGCTAGGAGAGGTAATATGAAATGTTTAAACTTGAACATTTTTAAAAATTTGTATTTTAGGCTAGGCTAGGCTTGGCTAGGATAGGCTAGGGTAAGCTAGTCTAGGGTAGGTTAGCGTAAGCTAGTCTGGGGTAGGCTAGGGTAGGCTACCTTAGGCAAGCCTACGATAGCCTACCCTAGCTTAGGCTAGGATAGGCTAGCTTAGGATAGGGTAGATAAGGCCAAGCTAGTTTAGGCTAGCCTAGCCTAGGCTAGGCTAGGTTAGGACAGGGTAGAGAAGGCCAAGCTAGTTTAGGCTAGCCTACCCTAGGCTAATCTTAGAATAGGGTAGGCTAATCTAGTTGAGGCCTTGGTAGACTAGGCTGGTTTAAGTGAGGCTAGGCTAAGCCAGGCTATGTTGGGTTACACTCAACTAGTTTAGTCTAGATTAGACATGTGTTAGACTATGTTAGATAATCTAGTTTAGGATAGGTTAGGATAGGCTAGTTCAGGATAAGCTAGTTAAGGTAAAGCTAGGATAGGAAAAGTTATTTTAGTCTAGGATAGGCTAGGCTATGCTAGATTAGGCCAGGCTAGATCCGCCTAGTGGCTAGGCTAGATTGGGGTAGGCTAGATTAGCCTAGTTTAGATTGGATTAGGCTACGCTAGGCTAGGCTATGTTAGGTTAGGCTAGGCTAAGCTAGGAGAGGCTACATTAGGATAGGTTGTATTAGGCTAGATTAGGTTAAGCTATGCAACACTAGTATAGGCTAGGCTAGAATAGTCTATGCTAGATTAGGCTGGGCTGGGCTAGGCTACGCAGATTGTACGAATGATGCCCTAAATCCTCATATAAGGGAGATGTGTAGGTATTATGATGGTTTATGCCTTTTTCTGAAACATATTTTAGTCTAGCCTTTAGCTACATATGTGATGATTTCACTCCATGATTGTAACACTAATATGTACAATTTCATATTCGTATAGCTATGGATAGAAAGAAGATATACCATCATTGAAAATTTAGAAGATCACTGTTGAGATATAGAGAGGTTATTAAAAATTATTTGGTGTGCTAGTAACATATTAATTTGTGCTTTCATGTCTACTAATATGCTTGATTCCACCAGGAATAATGAAAAACACAATTTTATGAGTCTAGGAAACTATAGATCTTTGAACTCAGTGGCCACTAATTATGTGTTGTCACAATATATCCACGTGCTAGCAACAGAAGTTGTAAAGGGAGAGTATATACCAATCATATATCTATCTATATTAGATAAAAATGTTGAGGGATGCCTAGAGAGGAAAACATGCATCTTAACCTAGATTGTGCAATTTAGGGATTATTTGAGGTAAATAAAAGTTAATTACTATTATGTTGTTTTGAGCTAGCCATAAATCTAGTGCAGTCAAAATATCAACATAAAAGTTAAATTGTGACACTCTGTTTAAAGGGTGAATTTTGTGTTGAAATATATTTAGATTACTACAAAATAAATAATACCAAAAAAAACCTTTTATTTTATGCCTCTTCTCTGAAACAATTAACATACATTTTCAAAGTTTTTATGAATTTTAGGTAAATAAAATATTTTATTAATTTTTTAAGTTGTTATTTGAACTATAATTTTGATCATTTAGTCCAATACAAAAGTCATGAATATTGAAGGAATTGTAATTTTAAAATAATAAAATTTAAAAATTATAAAGGTTACAGAAAACTAATCAATATTATCTAAAATTTTCTATTAGTTTTTGCATTTTGTTCACCATTTCATGTCGTGGACAAAGAAAATATGAGGACCATTACATTCTATGTATTAGGATTATTGATATTATTTATATGTGTTTATGTGATTTACAATTATATTCAACACTTTTAACATTATCATAGATATATAAATTAATTTTAAATGTTAGGAGACATCAATTCATTCTTCATAAACATCCATACTTTCCTTATAATGCATCTTCTATAAAAACTATCCTAGATCCATCTTAAATTCAAACCTATTAAGTAGATAGAGTGATAAGGTCTTTCAAGTTGCAAACCTTTCTTTGAGTTTTGCGCCCAAAAAAAGAGGTTTTCATGTTGAAATATTTGATCCCTCTTAGTGCTTGATAGATCTAAAGTAAAGATAGATATCTGTTTGTTCACCTCCACAATAAATTACCTTGGGTTATCTATAAATTTAAGGTGGAAATAAAGCACAAAAAAAGATGGAAATAAATTTAAGGTGGAAATAAAGTACAAAAAAGTACAAAAAATATAAATGCATCCAAACCTTGTATAAATATGGAAGTATATATTTAAAAGAATAACAGAACACATTCGTAACTAATTAGTTATGAGGTTTTATTATAAATTCATCTCATAAAAGAATAAAAAATATAAATGCATCCAAAACTTGTATAAATATGGCAAAAAATTGCATTTTCATGATGTTAATATTTCCCAATTTATAAACATTGTAAGTCAAAAAATAAAACAAAAAGGTACACTCATACACTACTATATTAGGAGTCCACCATATACCATAAACTAAATCTTCCATGTTACATGTAGATGAAATTAATATCATATGATTTTGACAAAAATATTAACATGAAAATCCAGATGATTAGTATATTTAACATGTTACATTTGTATTTTCATGATGTTAAATATATTTCACAATTTTAAAACATCATAAATTAAAAAAATAAAGCAAAATGATACACTCCAACATAGGAGCTCACTATATATTTTAAACTAAATTTTCCATGTTACATGTAGATGTACTCAATACTATACGATTTTCAGCAAAATATAAACAAATATATATATGTGTGTGTGTGTGTGTGTGTGTGTGTGTGTGCGCACACGTGTGTGTACGTATTCAATTTTAATAAATAAATAAATAATCATATCTAATAAAATTTGTAAGATATAGTATTGTACTAAATATTGAAAAAACTAAACACTAAAAAAAGAGAAAATGTAATTACATTTAAAAATGATTAGCTAAATTCAAGGTTAATAGATATCGTATCATATTTGTTCTCAAAGAAAAGCTCAATAAATTAAATTAAATGCCTAAAAATAAAATTACTAATTTGTAATTTAGTACCCAATTAAATTTAAAAAATAAGGACAATAATATAAAATGATATAATTAAATCTAAAAAAGATATGAATAAATTAGTGATAAATTATATGTTTTTTTTAAAGCAAGAATTAAAAAATCATTAAATTCAAAACAAATTTAGAAAACATGAGAATAAAAAATCATTAAAATCAAAAACAAATTTAGAAAAACATGAAAATCTATAACTAACTAACAAATTGACACATTTCAAAACAAATTTGGAAAGCATGAGAATAAAAAATCATTAAAATCAAAAACAAATTTAGAAAAAAACGTGAAAATCTATAACTGACAAATTGACACATTTAGAAAAGCAATAAAACATTTGACTAACTGGTAAAAAAGCATGAATAAAGTTAATCATTGCATTGATCCTATCCGTTGCAGAAAAGCATGCAACCTATCTGTTACAGAAAAGCATCCAAGAAGTTAAGCATTGCTATTTAGTTTTAGATGTGAGTAATCCAATATCGGTTGAAAGGATGCAGAAGAATATATATATCAACTCTTACATCTTCCTCCATCTCTGTTTTGTTTGGCATGCTTGTCTGATTGTCTGTTAGTGTAGGTAGCCTGCTTCTATGTCGACTTCTGGTGGAGCAGATCAGAGGCAAGTTAATGATCACTTCTCTTTTTGCCCTTTGATTTTCTGAGAAGGCCTTGATTTCTTCAGAAATAGTTCAGTAATTTTGATCGGAGGCAACCTGCAACCATATCGTCAGGTGGAAAAGTTTAATGGTTGATGATCACATCTCTTTTTTCCGTTTCAATTTATAAGATAATCATATGTTGGGAGAACTCAGTGGAAAGAAGTAAGGAAATGCCGGTGGCTTCAGAAAATGACTCAATATCATCCTTTTCCTTGATCCTAGATTCTTCTAATATACATTGAGCCAACAATTCATGAAAATGTGTGGTATCTTTCTTTGAGTAGATTTTAGTTACAAAACTACTCTAATGAGGTGGAAAAGTATTTAGTACACATATAGTCATCTCAAAATCTATAACAATCTCTCCAAGCCCTTGTAACCGATCTCTTATT
>APFE030308906.1:0-13003 GCA_000404065.3 Pinus taeda
TTTTGAGCATAGGAATAAAATCTTAAATCAAAATAAATAATTTGTCTTTAGGTCCGATAGATCATTATTTGGTCTCAGCGGACGTTAACCATCATCATCATCATCATCATAAAACTATGTTATCATGTACCAATAAATTATTAACAATTTGATTCCCCTCCACCAAAGTTATGGTGCTTAAATCATGCACTTAATATAACTAAGTTATATGCACATTATATGATCACATTCACCCCATAAGATTTCTCTACTTTTTGCATAAGATGCAGGTACTAAACAACAACACTGCATTTTACACTTGTTTTAATTTATGATAATTGTTAAAAAAAAAAAAATCATAATCCATTTTTTAAATAATTTTTGGTTTTAACTGGTTTATAATGTTTGAATTTTTTACCCCACTTTTTTATTAAATATTTTTTTGTTTTTTTGTCAATTTTGTTTTAAATGTTTTATTTTTTTTTTTTAAACGTATTGTTTTGTTTGAGGTTAATGTTTTGTGTATCTAAATTAATTTTTTTAACTTTTTAATTTTAATTTTAATTTTAATTTGTTGTTATTTATAACTTAAATTTTATGTGAATCATTATTTTTTGTTAAAAAATATGTTCAAATGTTATCATTTTTTAACATAAAATTCCATTAAAAAAATATAAAAATAAAAATTTAATTTTTTCAAACTTTTTTTTCCAATTGTTCCATAATAATTTTTTTTATTTACCATCGCACTTTCTAAAAAATATCTATATGGCTACAATCTCCTAAAAATATAGTTGTTTTAAACTCTTTTGTTAATTTTTCATAACAAATTCTTTTATTGCCTAATGCATTTCTTAGAAAATTAGTATTTTATATTTTACAAAATGTGTGATGTTTTTGTCATGTATTTAAAATTATTAATGTTTTAGTGATAGTTATCAATTATTTTATGTTTATTGAAGTATTAATTGGCAATATATAAATATATAAAAAATCTTAACTTCAAAATATTAATTTATTCATTTTTTTTTAACTTTACAAAAAATTGAAAATTTCATTACAAAATAATATTGCAAAGAAAACCACCCCGGATCCGAGTGTTCGATCAGCACCGACACCTCACCCTCATACGTGCCCTGCGTCAGGCCGCCGGAACGGCACCTAGACGGACACTGCCGAGATTAATTAATTCCAGTTCTCGATGAAGGGCATTCAATGGCATTTGTTAATTCACTGTGTGGAGGTCCCTTCGGGAATTTACGCTGTTCAGTCGTTTGTAGGTGAATTAATGTCTCTCAGCGGCTCGACCTTGCAGCCCCCCAGCGATATAATGGAGCTCTCCTCGCCCAGTTGCAGACATTCCCTGCAACATTCCTTCCGTCAGCTTAATCTCCGGTCTGCTCAGCCAGAGGTCGATCCCTCTGCGTCTGTTGTTCCCTAGTCACTCATTGGCATTCAGCAAAGCGCCCGCAGCAAGACTTCTGAGGAAGCCATGACTCGTAGCCGCAGTGTGCCTCGCAAAGGAAGCTCCTCAGCCTCCAGAGGGCGCACCCGTCCATCTCCTTCTCCGCTTATAATTCCCATCTCCTCTGCCTCCCAGTCTTCGCCTCCGCCCACCCCCTCCAGGCCTGCGCCCAATTCCTCATTCCAGAATTCGCGCTTCACATTTCGGAGTCGTCTCAATCAGCCCATTATTACCTTTACCACTACTATCATGGTTTCCGAAGAGGTAGAAATGCCTGTTGAGCCTATCAGTTCTTCCACTACCCCGTCCCCTGAGGAAAGCCTCTCTCATGGGGCTGAGACCAATCCTAATCCAACAGCCATGCACATGCAGGAAGATTCTCTGAAGAACACTGAGGTTTTTAGCACGCCAATCGTGGAGGAAGATGAGGTAGTGGCTTGCGGTCCTGTTCAGCACAACTTTGGCATCCTGCACCTGATCAATCAGTCTGAGGAAGGCGTAATTGAAGAAGATGAGGCTTCACGGCCAGCAGCTCCGGAATTGCAGACAGCCATGCGCTCCGACCCACAGACCTCGGGTGAGTAAGCTTCTCTTCAATTGGGTTGAGGTTTCTGCTCAGTTTTTTGGTTCTTTTCTCCTCTCTTCCGCTAGCTTTCTTCTCCTTCTCGGATATGTTTAATGTAATGTTGAGGCCGACCTCAGCCCATGTTTTTTTTTTGCTGAATCACCCGCTCTCGTGACTAGTCGGAAAATTCTGGTGGTTGGCTTCCTCTGCTTGGCATCTCTTGCAAGCAAGAAGCACTTTTGTAATGACTTTAATCCCTCTGCTGACCTGACCAATCTTCTCCCTCACAGGCACAGAGGTCTCTCTCTGATCAATAGTCTTTCTGCTAAGGGCCGGGAAACTGGCCCTCTGAGGCGTAGACCTCATTGTAAATATTTTTACCTTTTATTTTAATAGAATTAGCACTTATTCAGAAAAAAAATATTGCAAAGAAAACCCCCGACCACACTTGATAATCAAACAACATCAAACTAAAATGATAGGTGGTGACAAATAATCTTGCCACATGGATGGCCATGTGTCATTGCTTCGACAAACACACCAATGTTTAATTACAAAGCTCATATGACCATTACTCCATGTAGTGAACAAATACAGAGGAAAAATTTCAATAACGGTAAGCCATTACAGTTTCATCACTTCATCCCTGTGCATGATTGACCTCTTCAATCCTCGGCCATGGGAGATTGCTATAGAAAGTGGCTTAAGAAGCATGTTGTATAAACTTGCTGGGAAGTCTTCCTCAATGCCAAGTTTCATTCCTTGGCTGCCTCGTCATGGCAACGAATGGATATTTCACCCTTGGTCAAGCAGGACAAAGGTAGACTTTAGGCATCGAATGACAAGGAAAACTTTAAGAATTGAAGTTTATCTTAAATTTTAGAAACCTTGGCAAATATTACTAATCCCTAATATGCAATTTGTAAAAAGTTTGGCAATATTTTTATAGAAATATTTACATTTATAGTAATTTTCTATTAGTATATATAACATTTTGGTGATTTTTAAGGTAAATAATTTTATACTATAAAATGTGGGCCAATCATTTTTAGAAAAAATTGAAATTGACGAAGCTTTTTTTTGGAAAAAACATGGAAAATTATCCCATCTACGAACATTAGCCCCTAAAATTTTCCCTCTCGGATGAGCATGAATCAATTTGTTGTTTGGGCTCTCTTATTTTTTTGGGTCACAATGCTAGTGAGGAGACATGTCTTCAATTACAGTGACCTCATCTTGCATTCATGCTCAAAGTCAATTCTCTATCCATCACATCAGTAATTGGTCAGTATTGGAGATTTCATATCTTTCTTTTCTCTTTGTCAACTCATGGCATGTAAATCTTGCTATAGTTTAATTGTGTGCGACTCAGCTTCACCGAGCTAGGACTTTTGATATTTTGAGATTCGTAGACATCTAGACAAACTTTTGTTTTCAAGGTCAAATTGATCAAGCACATTGTATGTAATCTAAAGTTGATCAATTTGTGCTATTGGGCTAGTTTCCCATCTGGGCAGCCATTATCACATGGAAAATATGTTGGTGCTCCTTTTCTACAGTAATATGATGTTGAACTTAAAAAAAAAAAAACATTGTAAATAAAAACAAAAAACACAAACTTGAAAAACCCTTAAAAAAACATCTCAAGAAGAATAAAAAATAATAAGAAAACTTGAATAATGGTTAAATAAACAACATTTAAAAAATGTGCATACTTAAGACAAGAAAATTTAAAATGTAAAAACTATGCCCCCAATAAAAATAAATAAATTATAATTTTTTTTTAAAAAATTGATGATGCATCAACATTTTTCAAAATCAACATTAAAATCACCAACATTTAAAAAAAATATCCATACTTAATACATAAGAAAATTTAAAGTGTCAAAAATAAGTCCCCAAAAGAAAATGGATTGATGATGCATTAACACTTCTCAAAATCAGCATGAAAATTATTAACTTAAAAAAAGAAAAAAAGAAAAAAGAAAAAGTTCCATACTTAATACATTAAAAGATTTAAAGTGTCAAAATTACGCTCCAAGAAAAAAGGTTGATGTTGCATCAATAGTTTTCAGAATTAGCATGAAAGTCAATTTTTTTTGTGACCTCTAAAAAAATGATAACTTGATACAATTCTTGTTAAGTTGGTAACTTTGTTATTTGTGTTTGGGTTCTAATTTCATGCTTTATTTATGTTTGAATGCAAAACA
Organism: Pinus taeda; assembly: GCA_000404065.3. Classification (NCBI taxonomy): domain Eukaryota; kingdom Viridiplantae; phylum Streptophyta; class Pinopsida; order Pinales; family Pinaceae; genus Pinus; species Pinus taeda. Next base: position 4,220 of record APFE030308906.1, read on the forward strand.
TAAAGAAAAACATAAATATCTACATTCTTCAAATTCATTTCTTCTTCAGTCCCTTTCCAATTCATATTTAAAATTGTATAACTCTAATTTTTCAATGGAATACACATCCTAGGGAAATCTTCTGAGCACTTCCCCTCCTTTTAATTATGGTACCCATGGTAACCCACTGCTTTCTTTGTCACTCCCTTTTTAATTCATTTTTAATATTGTCCTCCTAAAAGAAAAATTGCATACTCGTTTCTTTCAATGGAATACACATCATAGGAAAACCTTTTGAGCCACCTATGAAGTCATGCTTGCAAATCATAGTAATCAACCACATAAGCTAATCCACTGGACTTGAAAAGATACATATTCTAATAAGTAAAATGACTACATATTGGCTTTCAGTATCAATATTAACTTCATTCCATTTCATTTCTACTAAATATTTTTTTAAATATTGTAGTTATGATTATGGTTCATTGAAGTTATCATATATGTCTTATGTGCAATCACTCTCAAGAAAGATATGAACCCTTATTCCAAATAGTTGATGACTTTTAACCTTTTGTATGAGGTAATTATTCATTGGTAATGTCAAAGGACCTAAGTTCAATTGCCAAGGATTTCTCTTTTTTCACCAAGTTGTACTTCATATGATGAAGCCTATAGAGGGAACAAACCTCCAACAAGAATACCTTTTTCTAAATTGGTTTGGGAGTTTTTAGTTGGACATTCTTTGGCTTGGGTGAATAACAACTTTTCCTAAATTGACTTTTTACATGAGTTATATTGATTTTTCAACAGAAAAATATTTAGTTGCACTAATTGATATTCCTGAGATGGGTAGAAATCCTTCAGTTGATATATAAATACATTATTTAGTTGGTATATATGGAGGGATTTCCATGACTATAGGTGTGGCAAAACTCAAGCCTAATCAAGTAGTTGTTTTTTTAGTAATATTATTAGTACAAAACACATTTGATAAATGCATGAAACATTAGAACCCATGCAAATTGAAGCCATTGTCAATCAATCACTCATAAAAATATTCATTTTATTCAAAAAAGCATTAGATCTGTATTGGAGATATTACATACATGTAGTTGTGCTTCAATTATATTAGTGGAGTGGAGTCATACATGGTAACCTCATTATTATCACCAACAGGGTGCTCCATAAGTACTTGCATGAGTTTTATTTATATCCACTTGCATGATACAATTAATTGATAATTGCATGACCAATTAACTAGGATTAGGTGTCAATTTTCTTTAGTGCATTCCCACATCTCTCTAAATTCACTAATATTACATATTAGTTCAACCATGTAGAGTACATCATATGTAATTTATATGCTCTCATTTTTTTTTACATGAATAGAATTCATTAATTATTTCTCTCATTTTTCTTTCTTCTTTCATACTTTCCCATTTGTTCATTACTTTTAGTGAGATAAATTTTATGCAAGTTTAGCTACAATTCCACATGGCATCAAAGCCCACTCGAGCTAGGAAGAATGCACATAAACAATTTTTTTGTAGGTACTAAAGATTGAATCTATCAGAAAGAATGGAGTTTTCACCTTTGTAAATTCTAACTCCATATAACTATTTCAAATGGAAGCCAAATATTATGCTTCAACTCAGAGCTAGAGGCTTGTATTGAATAGCCATGGCGACCGATATCGAACTAAATTCCACAATTGAAAAATCCAAACATTTCAACTACATGTATGAGGCATTTGGTCTCTTATGCTTATCAATTTATCTAAAATTATTGTTTCATGTTGAATTTGTTGAAGAATGTAACTAGTGTCAGTATTCATAATATTATTTGAGTCATGATGTAGCGTATTTGTCAAAAGAAAGAAAATAAATTTTATTATTAAAGAAATTGACTTATTAAAGCATGGGTTTCATGCTTGGGCTAATTGTTTTTAGGTCGAAGCCTCCATTGAAGGCTTATAAGGTTTATGTCAAGTATCCTTGTCTATGTCATAATGTAAGAGACCCTTCTTGGGCTCTATTTATCAAGAAATAAATTTATTTTAATGTAAATTAGGTCTTCCAGGGCTCCTCCACCAAGTCAGCCTCAAACTGGACAAGTCGGCCTAACCAGGGGCAAAAAATCATATATAAAGGAAGAAATTCGACCTAATTTAGGGAACTCACTCATCAAGTTTGATATGAAACTTTTGGATCCAAAAAAAGTCCAAAATTCAAGGGAGAAGAGGAAAGGGCTCGCAAAGGAGAAAGAGATCTCTATCAAGCACAAGAAGTCAAAATTATCTCTTTCTCTCTCTCACACATGTGAAGTTATTGAGTTGTTAGAGGGGCTGAAATTGCAGTGCTGAAGTTGGGTCGAATTTTTGAGCTGCTAGGGGCTGAAATATGGGTTGTTGATGGGTTATATCTCTTGGAAAAGAAGATGCTATTGAAGGTTGTTGAATTATATTGAAAGGTTGACTTGGTGGAGGAGGAAGGTCTTTGGGTCTAGGGTCTTGGTTTATCTCAACTTGAATTTCTTAGTGGAATAGTTTGACTAGGTTTTACCCATATGGGTTTTAGCCCTTGCAGAGTGTCTACATCTAGTGTCTTCAATATTCATGTTTTTATTTTGATAATTTCTTGATGAAACAAATATAAAAGAAAAACATAATAAAGTTAACAAGAAATCAAAGATATCACAAGTAATTATCAACGTAAGAAAATATTTTTCCCTTTCTTATTTTCTAACATGGATTTAGAGCTAAGGTGAAGAAGAAGGAAAAAGACATATTGAATATCTATTGAAGAAAAGGCTACAAAAAAAAGGTAATTAAGGAAAAGGATTCTATAAGAAGATAAGCCTACTACCTACAGGAAATATGTCAACTTCACTGAAGGGAGAAAAAAATCTAGAAGGAGCCTCGAACTACATAGCATGGAAAATGAGGATAGATCTTATTCTCGAAAGGCACAAAGTTTTGAATATTCTTCAAGGTCAAGAAGCCTATTGATGAAGTAGAAAAAGAGAAGTTCAGAGCAAAAAATCTTGGCCATGAACCTAATAGTGGATGGAGTAAAGGACAACCTTATTCCATACATATCCAACATAGATTCTGATCAAGAAATGTATGAGGCTCTCTCCAAATTATTCACCACCAAGAACATTGGTCAAATATCAAGCCTCAAAAATGAATTAAGAACTATAAAGATGACAAAAGATGATATTGTATCATCCTAATTTATAAGGATATCTAGAATCATAGATGAAGTCTAAGTAATAGATGAAGTTGTACTATAAAAAGAGCTCGTAATACTTCTCTTCTAGGAGCACCAAAATCTTGTAGTGTTTTTGCATCAAGAATTAACAGTTGGGAGGATACTCCAACATTTGAACAAATGTGGAATGCATGGAGTCAAGAAGAAGCCTGAATATCATTAGTAAACAAAAAAAAGGAAGATGAAGAGGAAAATACCTCTAATTCGTATTCTTCTCATCACAAGAAAAAGGGAACCTTCAAGAAGTTTAAAGGACCAAAGAAGAAAGTTGACCTATCCAAGATTGAATGTTACAACTTTCATAAGATGGGTCATTACAAGAATCAATGTCCTAAGAATCCAAGGAATAAGAAGAGAGATAGGGAAGAAGCAGATATTACCGATGAAGCTCCACCTAAGAAGAACAAGACTGAGGAATCAGAAGTCAAGGAATTATACTACTGAGTCCTCTCCTACATATCCTTCTTAGTCTTGTATTATTTTCCTTTATGTTTTGATTTCTAGAGTTTTTAAGTCTAACGTGTCTTGTTAGAACATTTTTTAATTGTTTTGATAAAATTGTATGTATCCTTCAAGATTTGATTAAGAGGGAGCCTCCAGTGCCCTCCACCATTTCTACCAAAAACATAAGTATTTTTTTCTATTTTTTCATGATTTCATGTTTGGTTTCCTCCTCACATCAATATTTGTGTGTATTGTATGCTAATAACACTTTTATTTATTTTTTTCTTGGTTAGGAAAGCTTGTTGAATTCTCAAAGATTATGGAGGAGAATTCAAAGGATAGACTTAAAGCATGGAAGAAGTTTTGTTGCAAAGGAAGCCCTTCAAGAATTAATATCCTACAAGGTTTTTTAAGGAACAACTCAAGGTATGTCTTAGACTATAAGCTTTGTTTAAAAGTTCTCTTCATGTAAAAGGTACAATCATTCTTCTTTTGAAATTTTCTTTACATTACTAACATTGTTATGTCTATGGTTTTGAATATCAAATACTCTTTTTAGGGTGATTAATCATTAGATTAAATATATTGTTGCCATACTATCATTTTGATCATTCTTGTGAAACCCTAACCTTTAGGGTTCACTATAAAACCCTAGCCTCTTGAAGCTAGGGGTATGTCAATAATGTTGAAACCATAGTTCTCTTAGGGTTGTTGATAAAGTCTAGAAATCATATTCTTTTGATATTTATATTTTTGGTATTGTTATGGTAAAACACTATATCTTTAGGGTTTGGTGAGTTAGCGTTTATGAACAAAACCCATGTAATATTTATATTAACATCCTACGAATAAAACCCTAGGTATATATTCACTTGTATGATTGAAACCCTAGTCTGGAGAAAATTATTGTATATCTAACTTCAGCGTATTGATGTTTATATTGATGAGAAATGTTAGTGTAAGAAATCCTGGATATGTATATGTGAGTACGCTAACCTAATTGTTGATACTCATGTTTTAATTTGTGAATTCTAGGGTTTGTAACAAAGCCCTAGCAGAGATTGATATTCTACGATATAATAATATAATTTTCATTTTGTTTTGATGATAAAATTTGGGTAGAGTCTAACATGTAATTCTAAAAGTATATTTTTGAAATCTTAATGTATAGTAGAATTGTTATTTGATTGATTTGATGATATCTAAGGCTTTGTGTCTCGAAGATGGAGTCTAGGGTCTATGGAAAAAGCCTAACAAGAAGTTGACATCTATTATGTTAAAAGATGTGTCTCTTAATGATTGTGTTCAAACATAATTAGGTTTGGGTGTTTGATGTCTAAATTCTAAATGCATCCATTATGGTAACATGATTTTAGTTAACTTCATGCTTTTGTATGTTTCTATCTGGTTGTACTTGCTATTAAAGTTTTGCAGGTACATAATCTTCAAGATGATGAAGACATTTGTATGATAATAATGAACATGATGAAGGAAGTTATATAAATGGTGATGATCAAGGTGACCTTGATGTCATAAGAAGGAATGAAGTCGTGAAAGGTTCTTCAATCTTATAGAAGAAGGAAGTGATTGATCTCCCTAAGTTGAGAGGGAGCCTAGATAGAAGAAATGGTATATCTCCCCAGTTGATAGGGAGGACATATTATGACAATGAATACCTTGAAGTAAGCAAAAGTAATATATATGAATGTTCATGTTTCATGAAGTTGAAAACAAAAGACATGAGAAGATATAAGGATGTATTTGGTGTTGCTAAAGAAATGGAAGAAGAAGAAAGCTTCTGACAAATTGTATATGGATAATATAATGATGAAAGTTGCATCACAATGATCAAGGAACCTGAAATTTTGTGTTTACTTATATTCGAAATTTTATTACTAATTAGGGTTTGTGGTTGTACAGGTAAATCTCTCCATAAAAAGGTTGAACACTCTAGAAGCATGCTTGGACAAATGGATATAGCACTAAGTGTGCTATGACTCTTCATAGAGCATATCATTTTGATATCTTCCATGTACCTTTGCATATATGTAATTATGAATATATCCCTAATTAAGAAGGGGTGTTAAATAATGTAACTAGTGTTAGTCTTCATAATTGTATTTGAATCATTATGCAATTTATTTGTCAAAACATAGAAAGAACTTGACTTATTAAAGCATGGGTTTCATTCTTGGGTCAATTTGTTTTAGGTAAAAGACTCCATTGAAGGCTTCTAAGGTTTATGCCAAGTATCTTTGTCCATGTCATAATGTAAAAGATCCTTCTTGGGCTCTATTTGTCAAGAAAGAAATTTATTTTAATGTAAATTAGGTCTTATAAACCTCCTCCACCAAGTCAGCCTCAAACTGGACAAGTCGGCCTAATTGAGGGGAATAAACTTCTATATAAAGGAAGAAATTCAAGCTCATTTGGAGCACTCACTCATCAATTTTAATTTGGAACTTTTGGGGCCAAAAAATGTGTGAAATTCAATGTAAGAAGAGGAAATCCTTTTAGAAAAGGAGAAGGATATATCTATCAAGCAGAAGAAATCAAAATATCTCTTTCTCTCTCACACATGTGAAGTTACTGAGCTAGTGAAGGGGCCAAAACTGCAGTGTTGAAGCTGGGCCAAAATTCTGAGTTGTCGTGGGCTGAAATTATGGGTTGTTGATGGTTTATAACTACGGGACAAGAAGAAACTATTGAAGGTTGTTGAATTATATTGAAAGGCTAACTTGGTGGAGGAGGAAGGTATTTGGGTCTAGGGTCATGGTCTATCTCAAATTGAATTTGCTAGTGGAAGAGTTTGATTGGGTTTTCCCCTATATAGAGGTTTTTTCCCTGGTAGAGTACCTACATATGGTGTCTTCGATCTTCATGTTTTGATTTTGATAATTTCTTGATGAAATAAATATAAAAGAAGAACATAATAAATTTAATAAGAACCCAAAGATATCACAATAATTATCAACATAAGAAAATATTTTTTCCTTTATGATTTTCTAACAAAAGTGTACACTATTCCAAATGAAGTTTAGATCACATCCTTGACAATGAGCTCAACTAATTATATCTAAGTTGTTTTGATAATGTTCAAGATTGTGTCCAAAGTTTCAAAGCTTTATTACTCCATATAAAGGGAAGAGGAATTGATAAATACAACAAGAAAGCTAATTAATTCCTTCGATAATGTTAACATTGGGTCCAAAGTATGTTGTATTGTATTTGTCTCCACTTTTCACATGGTTGGAATTAAAATAAGAGCAACTTGGAAGATGCCCCGACTTGATCCTTTTATTGAGTCTCTTATACATGAGAAAGATAAGCTCATAAATATGGGATATTGAAAAATACCAAATCCCATGGACTTTATTTGCATGAAGGGGTAAGGCCAACTCATAATCATATCAAAAAAGTAAAGGAAAAGGAACTAGACCCAATAAAGGGAGGCAAATCCCAAATCTCTATATGAATCTACCAACTCGAATGAGAAGAAGGGAAAGAAGGGGAAATCGAAATGAATTTGTTGAAACCATGTTTACCATCCAAAATTATTATGCATGAATAAGGATATTCATCTCATGGCACATATTTTTAGCAATACAATGTTGGTGAATATTCCATACAGTGTCAAGAAGTAGGGATAAAGAGCACCTAAAAAAGAGGGAATTTACATGCATAAATTGTTATTCATTCTTCTCTTAATGCATGGATCATAAAATCTAGAAATTCAAATAAAATGGAAGCCACAAATAGTTTCTCTCATATTTAAAACCATATGTTGGTCCTCCTATTTTCTTGGGAGATGATTCCCTAGTAGAGGCAACTGAACAGATCTTGGATATGGCTGTTTCGAGAATATACAACATATTTTGAAGCTTTCAGTAAATATTCTCTATGTGTATCAAATGATACATATCAACATTAGAAGGAGAGTGGAAATCATCCCAGCTTTGGTGAGCATATATGACATGCAAGATAACTCCAAAATTGTAGTTGGTAAGGTAAATAATAACACTAGGATAACCTATTCAGTCCAAATATCATTATGGGGCTTTACTAGAGAGAAAGTGAGAGTTGTTAGATCAAATATATCCTTAGGAAACAAATCAATAGAATGGAAAAGGAAAACTAGAAGTACAATCTCATAATAGAAAAGTGTCAGATCCATAAAGAACACTCTAATAGAGGAAATGGATATGCCAGACATACAAGAAACAGGGAGTGTTAATGGGCAAGAGGATATTGATATGGATGAAATCACATTCTTAGACTTGATTGAAGAATAGATAGGTAAGTACCCAAGAAATATATCAGATCAGCAAAAAAATTGTTTAGACAAGCATATATATGGCTAAAAAATAAAGGGAATGTAACTTCGAAGGGAGAAATCCCATCCTCAATAAGTCTTGGCATCTATTATCTTGGATATGTAATTCACTTCTAATACTTATATGATGCATGAATGTGTATAATTGTATTGATTAAGTGAATGCAAGATAGAATATATATTTACGCGAAGTTAACTAAGATCTGTTAAAAAGATAAGTAAGATATGCGATGTAGTCTGGGGAAATAGTGAAGTTCACTGCCATAGCAACGCGAAAGCATCTCAGACCTTGGTCAGGGCTACGTGAAAGACAATTGTAATGGATCACAAAGGTACTGAAGGTTGGAACAGTGCACGAAGCGACCTGTGCAAAGACAGGCATAATTGGACTAAACCGACATCACAAACATCTCAAGGGAGCGGAAACTTGGTTCCAGCATCCTCTCAAACTGCTTCGGGTGAGACTTCAGTCCGCGCTCTGCAGGCTGATGATAAAAGGGCTAATAGTGTAGGGATTTGTTTGGCTAAATAACTTCGAACTTGGGTTAGGTCCTCATAAGCCAACAACGTCTCTTCCACTCATAGATGTGGGTGAAGGGTTCACCACTACAATTCATTGTCAACAGTGGGAGCCAAAAAAAGCCTCATTTTAGCACAGGTATTGAAGCAGTTGGGCCTATTGACTACAACACACCCGTAGTCGTATAATATTAGGTGGATTCACCAAGGATGAGATCTTCAAGTCAGCCAATAGTG